>CAUYUJ010010580.1:73765-88765 GCA_963575745.1 Prorocentrum cordatum
CCACCTATGCGATCCAGGCGAATCCCAAGGGCCCCCGGGACGGGTCCAGAGGCTCCTAGGCGGCTCCGGCGCAGGGCCCCTAAGAGACGGAAATTAGTAAAAAATATCGTCATTGGCGTCAAAAGCGCTCACCAGACGGAGAAACCCACGCCCATGCGTTGAGAACCCCCGCATCTCCCGATTCGTATGTTAAAAACGGATGTGCCTGCGGGGTTGAGTTATGGGCGCTTATCCTGCCGATGGTTGCGCTCCTATCCTGAGTGCTTCAGTAGTTTTTGGGATGAGCAACGGGCCTGGGGGCCCCGTGTGGTCCGATGGAGGGGAGCCCTGCAGTCCGGGGGGGGGAGGGGCAGCAGGCCGAGCGGGGGCTCCTTGTATAGTCCGGGGGAGGGTTCCCGCAGTCTGGGCGTGGGTGGCCCTTGCAGTCCGAGGGGGTTCCGCAGCTCGTCCAGCGGGGGGGACATGCTTCGATCTGCGTGGGACAGCGTTCCGTTGGACGACCACGGGCGCGGCGCGGAGGCGACAGTTGCGCGCCTGGCAATGCCCGAGGCCAGGTCCGCTGGGGGGGCTTACAGTAGTCTTGGGGGTGTTTTGGTAGTCCCAGGGGGCGGCCCTTGTATTCTGTGGGGGGTGTCCTTGTAGTCCGGAGGGGGGGCCCTTGTGGTCCAGGGGGGGGGCCCTTGTAGTCTGGGGGGCCCTTGTAGTCGGTGAGCCCAAAGCTATCGAGGTCGGAGGTTGGGGGGTGAGATCGCAGTGAAACGGAGACCCACCACCAGGAAATCGGTTTCGGTCTCGCGTTCGTGTCGTGCGTGCGGGCGAGGCGAAGCTGCGCGTGATCCTCCTGTAGCTAGGCCGAAGTAGGAGCGAAAGTCCGTTGCCCGTCCGCCGGTGGCTGGGAGGTGTCCCAGTTGGGCCGGGCGGTGTCCCCGGTGTCCTGGGTGTCAGTAGGAGCGAAAGTCCGTTTCTTCTTTCGCTGGTGGCCGGGAGGTGTCCCAGTTGGGCCGGGCGGTGTCCCGGGTGTCTCGGGTGTCCCAGGCGTCCCGGCGCTAACGCATGTCGCTAATTTCAGAATTCATGTTTTTCGGTGCTTGCGGCGGGCTTTCTTATCCAATCCAGCGTATCTTATCAAATCCATCTTGTCCAATCCAACCCATATTGTCCCGTCTTATCTTATCCCACCCAATCCAATCCACCTAACCCAATCCATCAATTAGTGTGGTTCTGCGCCTGCGGCGGGCCAATCCAATCAATCGTATCTTATCCAATCCATTTCTTCCAACCCAACCCATCTTATCTTACCCAATCCATCTTATCCCATCCAATCCAATCCACCCAACCCAATCCGTCCATCAATTCATTTTGGTCGGCGCCTGCGCTGGGCTTTCTTATCCAATCCAGCTTATCTTATCCAATCCAGCTTATCTTATCCAGAGAGAAATAGAAAGATGAGATCAAGGTGACAGGCTGGAGGTCAGTCAGGGTGGGCATTTGATCTCAATCCCCCCAACCTCCTTATCGCCCGCAGGGCGGTCGTATAGGTACTCAGAGTACACCGGCCGCGAAGGCAACGCTGAAATGCGGGCCCGGGGATGGCCCCGTCGAATCAGCATCTTGGGATATGTTTTTTCCACAACGGTGGTATGTCGGAGGTGAGGGGCTCAGATCGAAGTGGAGCGGAGAGCACCCCACCTGGAATTGGTTTCGGTTTCGGGTTCGTGTGCTTCTTGCGGGCGAGACGAAGCTGCGGGGGCGGGCGAGAGGAATGATTCCTCGTCCGGCTAGGGCGCGGCGAGGACAGAAGTCCGCCCCCACCCAGCCGCGTGGCGGGCGGTTGCTGGGGATGTCCCGCCGAGGTGTCCCGATGGTGTCACGAGGTGTCCCGCGGTGTCTCGACTGGCGTCCCGATGTTGTCCTGGTGGTGTGTCGATGGTACCCCGCGGTGTCCCGCCGTGGTGTCCGATGGTGTCCCGCGTGGTCCTGCGGTGTGCCGATGGTGTCCCGATGGTGTCCCGTGGTGTCTCGTGATGGTGTCGTTTGATGGTGTGCCGCGATGATGCCTCGTGGTGCTTCGTGATGGTGTCCCGTGATGGTGTCCCGCGATGTCCCGCTGTGGTGTCCCGATGGTGTCCCGATGGTGTCCCGTGGTGTCCTGCATTGTCCCGTGGAGTCCTTTGAGACAGATAGTGAGATCGATCGAGAGATCGATAGTGAGATCGACAGTGTGATCGAGGGTGGGTTCGATAGTGGGGTCGATGGTGAGATCGATCGTGAGTTTGACAGTGAGATCGATAGTGAGCTTGATAGTGAGATCGATAATAGGATCGATAGTGAGAAAGATAGGGAGGTCGACAGTAAGTTTGATTGTGAGATCGATATTGAGGTCGCTTGTGTGGGCGATAGTGAGATCGCTAGTGAGATCATCAAGTGTGCGTTCGATAGTGCGATCGATTGTGAGATCGATCGTGAGATCGATTGTGAGATCGATGGAGTCCTCCTGATCGCCCGAAGTGTGGTGGTATAGGTTGGTGCTTCGTGTTTTGGCCATGCCCTCCACTTGTCCCTTCCCACTGGGTCAGGGCGTCGGGGGCGCCCCCAGGGGCCCGAGAGGCCCACGAGAGTTCGAGAGGGCCGAGGGCTCCCCGAGGCGGCCCGAGATGGGCACGGTCGGCCCATGCCTTCCCTTTTTCCGTTCCCGCTGGGTCAGGGCGTCGGGGGCGTCCCCAGGGGGCCCGAGGGGCCCGCGAGAGCTCGAGAGGGCCGAGGGCTCCCCCCCAGGGCGGCCCGAGAGGGAGCACGGCCGGCCTCCGAGCGGTGCTCCCAGGGCGCCCAGTGGCCGCCCCCCCTGGAAGCCGCCCCCAGGACGACCACCACGACGACGACGACGACGACGACGACGACGACGACGACGACGACGACGACGACGACGACGACGACGACGACGACGACGGCGGCGGCGGCGGCGGCGGCGGCGGCGGCGGCGGCGACGGCGGCGGCAGCGGCGGCGGCTGCGACGACGGCGGCGGCGGCGGCGGCGGCCACGTTGGCGGTGAAGACCAGCGGGCGGCGGCGGCCGGCGGGCGGCGGCCGCTGGCCGGAGAGCGCGCCTCGGCCGCGGCGCCCAGTGGCCGCCCCCTGAAAGCCGCCCCCCTGGAAGCAGCAATGCCCTCATCGGTGCCTGCACCGAAGGGGTCCGAGCGGAAGTTGAAAGACTTGGCGAAAGTTCCCCGCCGATTTTAGCAGCAGGCTGGGTTCCCGGGCTCCCGGTTCCGGGTTCCCGGTTCCGGGTTCCCGGGTTCCTGGTTGTTGGTTCCAGGCCGATTTCGGTGGGTTCTGGGTTCCCGAGCTCCCCGGTTCCCGGTCGATCTCCTCAGCGAAAACTATCCTCGGGGGCAGAAAAGAGGGGGGTGATGACTAGGGGGGTGTGGATATCATGGCGCGGGCCATGATATCTCCTCAGATTTCATGGCGCCTCTTCTTATTTTATTACGTCCCAGGCCCCCCCCGCTGGGCCGCGCACATGCCGCCGGTCATGATTTGCACCCCCCCCTCTTGGACACCCCCCTCTTGGCCGCTCCCGATATCCACTGGTTGGGTTTTTCTTTGGTGCAAATTCTGAAGGAAGCATCTTTATCATGTTCTTGGCGTCTGACGCTTTGGGCGCTTGGAAATCCGGCCGCCCAGCCATTCCCTCCCTACCCATGTGCGTCCTGGTCTAGTCTGGCCCGTTTACCCTTCGGACAGTGGTCGGCGAGACAAGCGGTGCAGATGCCATCGGCGCATTCCGGTCCGATTGGGCATTCTGCCCGTTGACTAGGACAAAACGTGGCCCTGTGAGAAGGGGGGAGTGGTCGGAAGTCAGATGTGGCGCGAACGCGCTTAGCTTGTCCCTCGCCATCTCTCCTCCCGCTTCCCTCCGCGGGTTCGGCGTGGGCGACATCGCGGGGCAATTCCTCCCGCGCCTTTCACTTCCTCTCCTGGTGGGGGCCGCGGGTTCGGACGTCATGATACGTCTCAATTGTGGCCTCGGTGTCATGCGTCGCCGGACGAGGAGGAGGGGGAGGGGGAGGAGGAGGAGGAGGAGGAGGAGGAGGAGGAGGAGGAGGAGGACGAGGAGATGGGAGGAGGAGGGGGGGAGGGGGAACAGGAGGGGGAAGGGGGAGAGGAGGGAGAATGAGGAGGAGGAGGACGAGCAGGAGGAGGAGGAGGAGGAACGAAGAGGAGGAGGAGGAGGAGGAGGAGGACGAGGGAGAGCGAGGACGGAGTCAAAGAGGAGGAGGAGGAGGAGGAGGAGGAGGAGGAGGAATAGGAGGAGCGAGGACAAGGAGGAAGGGGAGGAGGGAGAGGAGAAAGAGGAGGAGGAGGAGGAGGAGGAGGAGAAGGAGAAAGAGGAGTAGGAGGAGGCGGAGGAGGAGGAGGAGGGAAAGAAAGAGGAGGAGGAGGAGGAGGGAGAAGAAAAGAGGAAGAGGAGGAGAGGAGAGAGGTGGAGCAGGAGTAGGATGAAGAGCAGGAGGAGGAGGAGGAGGAGGAACAGCAGGGGAGGAGGAGGAGGAGGAAGAGGAGGAGGAGGAGGAGGGTGAGAGGATGGAGGAGGAGAGGAGGAGGAGGAGGAGGAGGAGGAGGAGGGGGAGGAAGGAGCAGGAAGAGGAGGAGGAGGGGGGAGGAACAAATAATATTAAGAAGAAGAGAAGGAGGATCATACACATAAGAAGAGGAAGAAGAGGACGAGGAGGAGGAGGAGGAGGAAGGGGAAGGGGAGGGGGAGGGGGGCGTCGGGGTCTGAGTTCCTCCTTCCGGCTTCCGGATTTTGTTTTTAGTTGTTATGATCTCTATATATATATGTATATATGTACATGGACTAGGTTTTCTGGATCCGATTCTTTGGATGTGATCTTTTGGACCTGATTGTCTGGATGATATGGTTCTCTGGCTGTGATCTCTTTGAAATGATTCTGGGTCTGAACTATTATATCACTATCCGGATCTGATTACGTGGATCTGATTTGCAACAAATTCGGGTAATCGAGAATTCTGCAGAAGCATCTACATATGTCTGATTATATAGACACATATGTTCAATATTTACCAGAAACGTGATCGAACGTAATCACATGTTATTAGATCTTGGGGTGGCTGTGCATGTTTCTGGGCTTTTTTTCCTTAATTTTACTTAAAGTATTCTGAATTGCTCGACATGTATTTAAAGTTATCTCAATTTCCTCAGATGTTTCTACTGGTGTTCAACTGTATTTCACTGCATCTAGATGTAAATGAAGCTATCCATATTCATGTGCAATGTATCGGCATACGTTTGATTGTATAATTGCTCCTCATTCTCTGTAACTGATTAGATTCATTCAAATGGTTCCAAAATCATTACATGTTCCAATGTGTTAATATTTGTCTACATATAGTGGATGATACACGTGCCTCTCATTCTATGTAACCGATGCTTTATTCATATGAACGTGTCAAGATTTACCGGAACGTCTTTAATGGTATCTCATTCGATTCTCGCCTTGGTTGTAGTATGGCCTCTCATGGACCTGACCCGATTATCTAACGTTATTTGATTTTATCGAAATGTATGTAAACGGTTTCCAATTTATCCGACTTTTGTTCCACCTATGTTTTTTTACACACGCATATAAGTTGTTCTAAATTGATCTGCGGACATCCAATTATGTTTGCTTCGATGTAGCGTATCATTCTGGGTCAGCTTAAGACTCTGTACCCATGGAATCATATATGTATATATATATGTATGTATATAAGGCTACGTTTCAGTACGTATGATGTTATGGATTTGCTTCACTGGGCTTGTTTCTGTTCATCTGATTATTTGGATATGATTCCGGGTCTGATTATTTCATTCTCTGGATCTGATTCTTTGGATATGACTTTATTCTTCGTATTCTTATTCGGCTTATTTTTCATCATTATTCATACTCCGAGTCCCCAATTCGGTTCCTACTCGCACTCCTGATTTCTTTGTTCTCTTGCACAGGGTGTCTAGAGCTCCGACCACTTTATTTCGGCACCGCACCCCCCCCTTCATCATCATGACCAGCATCAACATCATCATCATCACCATCATCCTCACCATCATCATCATCATCATAATCACCATCATCATCATCATCCACATCATCATCATCATCATCATCATCATGCGCCCCCTCCGTCTCAGCGCCCTCCCGCGGCTCCAGCGCCCGCCCAGTGCCCACTCCGCCCCGAACCACTTATTTCGGCCACCGCACCCCCCCCCGCTCGCCCCGTCCCCCGCCGCCCGTCTTCAGCGCCCCCCCGGCTCATGCGCCACGCCAGTGCCCCCTCCGCTTCGACCACTTTCATTTCGGGCACCGCACCCCCCCCGCTCCGCCCCCCGCCCCGCGGTCTCAGAGCCCCCCCGCGGCGCCAGGGGGCCGCCCCAGTGCCTCTCCGCCCGACCACTTTATTTCGGCACCGACACCCCCCATCCAGCTCCGCCCCTCCCCCGCGCCGTCTCAGCGCCCTCCCGCGGCTCCAGCGCCCGCCCAGTGCCCCCTCCGCCCCGACCACTTTATTTCGGCACCGCACCCCCCCCCGCTCCGCCCCCTCCCCCGCGCCGTCTCAGCGCTCCCCCGCGGCTCCAGCGCCCGCCCAGTGCCCCCTCCGCTTCGACCACTTTATTTCGGCACCGCACCCCCTCCCCCGCGCCGCCCCCTCCCCCGCGCCGTCTCAGCGCCCTCCCGCGGCTCCAGCGCCCGCCCAGTGCCTCCTCCGCCCCGACCACTTTATTTCGGCACCGCACCCCCCCTCCCCGCTCCGCCCCTTCCCCCGCGCCGTCTCAGCGCCCCCGCGCGGCTCCAGCGCCCGCCCCTGCCCTCCTCGCCCCCGACCACTTTATTTCGGCACCGCCACCCCCCCTCCCCGCTCCGCCCCTCCCCCGCGCCTTCTCACGCGCCCCCCCGCGCTCCGCGCCCGCCCAGTGCCTCCTCCGCCCCGACCACTTATTCGGCCACCGCACCCCCCTCCCCGCCCCGCTCGCCCCCTTCCCCCGCGCCGTCTCAGCGCCCCCGCGCGGCCCCAGCGGCCGCCCAGTGCCCCGCCCGCCACGCCCGCTTCTTGTGGCGGGGCCCCCCCCCCGCTCGCCCCCCCCCCGCGCCGTCTCAGCGCCCCCCCGCGCCCAGCGCCCGCCCAGTGCCCCCTCCGCTTCGACCACTTTATTTCGGCACCGCACCCCTCCCCCGCTCCGCCCCCTCCCCCGCGCCGTCTCAGCGCCCCCCCGCGGCTCCAGCGCCCGCCCAGTGCCCCCTCCGCCACGACCACTTTATTTCGGCACCGCACCCCCCCTCGCCGCTCCGCCCCCTCCCCCGCGCCGTCTCAGCGCCCCCGCGCGGCTCCAGCGCCCGCCCAGTGCCCCCTCCGCCACGACCACTTTATTTCGGCACGCACCCCCCCTCCCCGCTCCGCCCCCCTTCCCCCGCCGCCGTGTCTCAGCGCCTCCGAGCGCGGCTCCAGCGCCCCCGCCCAGTTCTGTGCCCCCTCCCGTCCCGACCACTTGTATTTCGGCAACGCACCCCTCCCCCGCCTCAGCACCTCCCCCGCGCCGTCCATGCGCCCCCGCGCGGCTCCAGGCCCGCTCAGTGCCTCTCTCCGCCCCTGGCATTTATTTCGGCACCGCCACCACCCCCCCGCTCCGCCCCCTCCCCCGCGCCGTCTCAGCGCCCCCGCGCGGCTCCAGCGCCCGCCCAGTGCCCCCTCCGCTTCGACTAGTTTATTTCGGCACCGCACCCCCCCCCCCGCTCCGCCCCCTCCCCCGCGCCGTCTCAGCGCCCCCCCGCGGCTCCAGCGCCCGCCCAGTGCCCCCTCCGCTTCGACCACTTTATTTCGGCGCCGCACCCCCCCCCGCTCCGCCCCCTCCCCCGCGCCGTCTCAGCGCCCCCCCGCGGCTCCAGCGCCCGCCCAGTGCCTCCTCCGCCCCGACCACTTTATTTCGGCACCGCACCCCCCCCCCCGCTCCGCCCCCTCCCCCGCGCCGTCTCAGCGCCCCCGCGCGGCTCCAGCGCCCGCCCAGTGCCCCCTCCGCCACGACCACTTTATTTCGGCACCGCACCCCCCCTCCCCGCTCCGCCCCCTCCCCCGCGCCGTCTCAGCGCCCCCCGCGCGGCTCCAGCGCCCGCCCAGTGCCCCTCCGCCCCGACCACTTTATTTCGGCACCGCACCCCCCCCCCCGCTCCGCCCCTTCCCCCGCGCCGTCTCAGCGCCACCTCCCCCGCGCCGTCTCAGCGCCCCCGCGCGGCTCCAGCGCCCGCCCAGTGCCCCCTCCGCCCCGACCACTTTATTTCGGCACCGCGCCCCCCCCCCCGCTCCGCCCCCTCCCCCGCGCCGTCTCAGCGCCCCCGCGCGGCTCCTGCGCTCGCCCAGTGCCCCCTCCGCCCCGACCACTTTATTTCGGCACCGCACCCCCCCCCGCCCCGCCCCCTCCCCCGCGCCGTCTCAGCGCCCCCGCGGCTCCAGCGCCCGCCCAGCGCCCCCTCCGCCCCGACCATTTTATTCTCTTGCACAGCTGTGTTCTAGAGCTCGGACCTCTTTATTTTCGTTCGTCGTTCGTTCGTCATTCGCCGTTCGTCCCCCCCCGGCCACAGAAGGAAACTCCTGGGAGAAGGAGGCGAACGCCTCCTGTCCCTCGCAGCTCCTTGGTGCAAGAGCCAGGGCACGCGTGCCACTTGTTTTATTATTATTCGCATTCGCCTTCTTCGTAGTATTATTCCTAGTCTTCTTCTGATTAGCAGTAATGTTCGTATTAGTTCTCTTCTTATGTTTACTATAATTGCTACCCTGTTTATCGTAAGTCGCATTCTTAGTCTCATTACTTGTCGTAGTAGCCGTCTTGTTCTTGGTCTTCTTATCAGTTTGTCGGCGAGTTGTTTTCGTATGGTTCTAATTTTTAGCATGCTTTTTCTCAGTGGCATTATTAGCTCCAATCGTACTCATATGCCTATTTAATGTTTATTAGTATACGTATGTGCATTAGTCTTCTCATCCCATGTCGTTTTCATATGCTTATCAGGTTTCATTGTATCATATGTGTAGTTCCATGTTTCTTTGATGTGCCGGTTGTTTTGTTATGTGCTGTTTTTTTTTCTCATTCGCGTTCTCATTGTTAGTGTTATTATTATTCGTGTTCTTAGTAGCACTATCATTATTAGTCTTGCTTTTCGGATTGTATTTGAGGTGGAGGAGGAGGAGGAAGAGGAGGAGGAGGAGGAGGAAGAGGAGGAGGAGGAGGACATGGAGGAGGAGGAGGAGGAGGAAAAGGAGGAGGAGGAGGAGAAGGAACAGGAGGAGGAGGAGGAGGAGGAGAGGAGGAGGAGGAGGAAGAGGAGCAAGAGGAGGAGGAGGAGGAGGGGGATGATGATGCTGATGATGCTGATGATGATGATGACGATGATGGTGATGATGCTGATGCTGATGCTGATGATGATGATGATGATGATGATGATGCTGATGATGATGATGATGATGATGATGATGATGATGATGGTGGTGGTGGTGGTGATGATCGATTCTTCCAGATTCTTCCGGATTGTCCCAGGTTGTACCAAATTCTTCCGAATTCTCCCAGACGCCATCAGGTTCTCTGCGGATCGTCCGACAGGCGCCCAAGCGTCAAGCGCCGGCAAGATCTTAATGAAAGCAGTTCGCTTTAGGCCAGCAGTTCACTGAAGGCATTGCTCTGCTTTCGGTGGGGCCCAGCAGCTTCTGCTTTCGGTGGGCAACATGTTCTGCACTCGCTGGCCCTCCCCCTCTGAAGCAGCACCCACTCAGACGCCCGAAGGGGGGGGGGGAGGAGGAGGAGGAGGAGGAGGAGGAGGAGGAGGAGGAGGAGGAGGAGGAGGAGGAGGAGGAGGAGGAGGAGGATGACGACGGCGAGGAAGGAGGAGGAGGAGGAGGGAGGGGAGGGAGAGATGGGGGGATGCAGGCGAAGATACAGGGGAGGAGGAGCAGGAACCGCAGGACAGGATGGAGGAGGCAGGGCGAGGAGGAGAAGGGGGGGGGGGAGGAGGAGAGGCCAGGTGGCCCCAGCAGGGGAGGCCAGGCAGCCCCAGCGCGGGGCCCACGAAGGTCCCAGGAGGGCCCCCCCCAGGAGGAGACCGAGTGCTCCTGACTTGTGCGCTGGCCGCTCCTCGAGCTTCCCTCGCCTCCTCGCTCCTCGTCCCCTGCTACCCGGCCCCTCCTCGCCCCGTCTCTCCTCGCTGCCTGGCCATCTCTTGTCCCTCCTCCTCGCTCGCTCACTCCTCCTCCTGGCCCGCTCGCTCCTCCCGCCCTGGCTGCTCGCGCCCCCCTTCCGCCCTCGTCCCTCCTCGGCCTTCAATCCCCCCCTCTCCCTGCCCCATCTCGCGTCGGTCGTTCGGTCGTCGCTTCCCCCCTTCTCGCTGATCGTTCCTCGCTCCTCATCCCTCGATCTTCTCACGCGCAGCAAGTTGCGTCAGGTGTCATAAATGGCGACAAGAAGCATCCTGCAGCATCAAGCGTGGACAGCGAACACAGCAACAGCACACAGCGAGAAAGAAGCAGTAGCGGCAGTGTTAGAGCACTGCAACATGCAGCAGACAGCTGCATCTTGCACTAACACACATCAAGGATAACTGGGCATCCCAAACTCCATGCAACCCACAGCAGCAACAGCAAGCAACTGTGGCAAACATTACTGGCAGCACGCAACAGCGACAGCATGCAGAAAGCAGCAAACAATACTAGGCGTGCAGCACCAACCAGTATCAGCCAGTGGCAGCACGGAACATCGCCAAGCGCCAACCGACAAGCCGCATTGAACAGCAGCACGCAACGGTCATCACCAGCCAGACGCGACGCGGAATAGCAGCATGTATGCGGAAGTTGCAGCAAGCGGCGCCAGTCTTCAGCAAGCAGCAGGAAGCGGCAGCAAGTGGACGGGCAAACAAGTGAGCAAGTCAGCAGAAAGCTACCAGGTCCCCAGACTAGCAGCCACGCCAGCAGGACAGCATGCGAGCTGACAATCATGCAACATATACCCGTGCAAGCGATGGCGGTGGCTCCTCCGTGGCTGGAAGTCCACCCGTCAGTCCCAGTCAGCTACGCCGCTGGGATCAGCGCGTGCGAGAAGGGCAAACAGTGGCAGCGAGCCCTGTCGCTGCTCGGTGAGATGGTCGAGGCGAAGCTGGAGCCTGACTCCATCTCCAGCGGGGACGCGCATGAAGAAACCATATTTCCATCAGGGTACCCTAGATGTCTTCGCTCCGCGCGCTGCTCGGTGACTTCCAGCGGCCGTTGAAGAAGCTGCTGCGTTCCGAGGTGCTCTGGGTTCCCCCCCGCCCGTGTGTACCTCGCGCGCGGGTTGTCAGGGCCAGGCTTATGCGATGGTTTCTGGCGGCCGCGCCCGCACTGTGCACCACAGTGCCCACCTCCGTGCGTCCAAGCAACACCCCCTTAGGCGGCAGGCTCGCGCGTCCCAGTGGAGCTCCAGGAGAGCCCCAGGACGACACGACGACGACGACGACGACGACGACGACGACGACGACGACTACGACGACGACGACGACGACGACGACGACGACGGCGGACGCCAGAAGTGGACGAGGCCCTCCGAGCGCCCCAGACGGCCCGAGAGTTCCCAGGCGCTTCCAGAGGCACCCCCCTGGGCGCCTGAGCCTCCCAAGGGGAGTCCCCCGCGGGCCCCGAGGGGGCTGGCGCGGGACGGCCAGGTCGGAGGCTCTGTACAGCGGGCGCGGCCAGAGCAAAGAGCGCGCCAGCCTTCTCGGTCAAGACTGGCTTCAGCAGGGAGCTGTGTTCTAGAGCTCGGAGCCGTCGTCGTTCGTTCGCTCGTCGCCCCCCCCCCCCCCGTGGCCCCCGTGCCCCTGCCTCCTCATGATGGTCGTGCTGGCCCTCACATGGCCTCCGCATCCCGCCTCGCTTGGTGCAAGAGCCAGGCATGGGTGTCACTTGTTGGTTGAGCCCGTCACGCCCGTTACGTGGGGTCGCTCTCCCCCTTTCCCGTAACGGTATCGAGCGTACGCGTGGGGAGTGCCAGCGTAACGGTATGGAGCGTACGCGTGGGGAGTGTCAGCTCCTTCTCAGGGATTGCTTTGTGCTCACAGGCATGCTGTGGTGCTGACAGGCGTGCTGTGGTGCTCACAAGCATGTTGTGGCGCTCGCGCGCACACGGTTCGTTGGGAATACCAAACACGCAGAGAATGCGGTGTTGTTCCTGCTGCTCTTGATGTTCCTGCTGCTGATCCAGTGCTTCTCCTGCTGCCCCTCTCCTCCTCCTCCTCCTCCTCCTGCTCCTCCTCCTCCTCCTCCTCCTCTGGTGCTCTTCCTGCGGGTTCGCCTGCTGGTCCTTCCGTGCTCCTCTTGCTATTCTTGCTATTGCTCCTGTTGCTACTGCTCCTCTGGCTACTGGTCCTCCTGCTCCTTCTCCTGCTGCTCCTCCTTTTCCTCTGGCTGCTCATCCTGCTGGTCCTCTTGCTGCACGTTTCGCTGCTCCTCGTGCTACTGCTACTGCTGCTCTGGCTGCTCCTCCTGCTGCTCGTTTTGCTGTTCCTCCTCCCTCCTGGTTTCTCCTCCTGCTCCCTCCTGTTGCTGCTCCCCTCCCTGCTCCTGTTGCTTCTCCTGCCGGCTCTCTGGCCATCCCTCCTGCTGCTCCTTCTGCTGCTTCTCCTGCTTCTCCTGCTGCTGCTCCCCCTACGGCCCCTCCTGCTCTTCCTCCTGATTCTCTTCTCCTGCTCCTCCTGCTGGTCATCCTGATGGCTCTCCTCCTCCTCCTCCTCATCCTCCTCCTCCTCCCTCTGTTGCTCCTCCGCCTTCTCCTCCTTTGTCTTCTGCTGCTGCTCTGGCTGCTCATGCTGGCTGCTCCTCCTGCTGCCCTTCCTCCCTGCTGCTGCCGCTCCTCCTTCTGATGCTCTTGCTCCTCCAGTCTTTCTCCTATTCATGCTCGTCATGCTCTTCTACCCCCCCGTCCTGCGTTCTGCCCCCCGTCCTTGCGTTCAGCCCCCGTCCTTGCGTTCTGCCCCTCCTCCTCTTCCCTCCCTCTTCTAATGTTGTGTTAGATTTATTGCAGCGGCCGTTAGGGCCTTAAGGTAGGGTTTATGATGCAATGCGCAACCACGGACCGATACGTTTTGTGGGCAAGTTCGTATCTTTCGCCGCTTGGTTTTCTCCTGTTTTCTTTCCTTCATCCTCCTCCTCCCCCTCTGCTCCGAGTCGGCGGCCCCGATTTCGGCCACGTTCGCTGGACAGCGTCTCGCAGCTGACTGCCTGCTGCCCCAGTTTCGCAACTTGGCCTGGGTCAGGGACATTTGTCCGCAGGTCCTTGTTGTTTAAGGGAAGTATCTTTCTGTGTCCGAAAAAATGCTCCTGCTCTTCCTGCTCTTCCTCCCCCTTCTTCTCCTGCTCCTCCTTCTGCTGCGGTGCTCTTTCTCCAGTGCTCCTTCTCCTGCTGTTCATTCTGCTCATCCTGCTTGCTGCTCCGGTGCTCCTCCTCCCTGCTCCTTCTGCTGCTCCTGGTGCCCCTCCTGGTGATATGATGTTCCTCCTGCTGCTTCTCTTGCTGCACCTCGTGATGCTCTTCTTGCTGCTCTTTTTGCTGTTCCTGCTGTTGCTCCTCCAGCTGCTCCTCCTGCTGGTCCTCCTGTTGCTTCTCATTTCCTCCTACTGCTGCTCCTGCTGCTCCTCCTGCTGCTCCTGCTGCGGGTCCTGCTGTTCCTCATGCTGCACCTCCTGCTGCTGTTTCTTCTATTTCCACTGCTAGTATCGTTTTTGTTCCATCTATTCATATTTCTACTACTACTACTACTACTACTACTACTACTACTACTACTACTACTACTACTACTACTACTACCACTACTACTACTACTATCACACCTACTACGAGTACGGTCTTAGTACTAGTAGTGCTACGACTACAAGTACTACGCCCACTATTATTATTACTACTAATACTACCACTATTACTATTATTATTACTACTACTACTACTACCACTACTGCTACTACTACGACTACGGCTACGACTACTACTACTACCACTACTACTACTACTACTACTACTACTACTACTACTACTACTACTACTACTACTACCACTACTGCTACTACTACGACTACGGCTACGACTACGACTGTTACTACTACTACTACTACTACTACTACTACTGCTACTACTGCTACTACTACTGCTGCTCCTACTATTACTACTACTACTAATAATAATACTACGGCTACAGCTGCTACTACTACTACTACGACTACTACTACTACGACTACTACTACCACTACTACTACTACTACTACTACTACTACTACTACTACGACTACTACTACTACTACTACTACTACGACTACGACTACGACTACTATTACTACTCCTACTACTACGAATACGTCTACCATTACTACTCCAACTACTACTAATACGACTACAACTACTACTACTACTACTACTACTACTACTACGACTACTGCTACGACTACGGCTACGGTCAGTACTACCACTACAACTGCTACTACGACTACTACTACTGCTAATATTTTTTATTAGTACTATTCCAACTACTACTACTGCTACGACTGGTAGTAGTAGTAGTAGTAGTAGTACTACTACTACTACTACTACTATTACTCATACTACTGGCGTCATTACTATGACTATTCCCATTACTACTACTCCTACTACCAGGACTGCCAACGCTACTACTACTACGACCACCACTATTATTACTATTAGTACTACTAGTAGTACGAGCACCATTTCTACAATTTCTACTCCTACTGCTATCACCTGTACCACAGCTGATACATAACTACTACTTCAACCGCAACAAAGAACTATTGCCACTGCTACTACTGCTACTATTACTACTGCTACTAGTATTACTACTACTACAACTACTGTTGCGACTACTGCGGCTACAGCTATCATTGCTAGGACTATTACTATTACTACGGCGGCTACTGCTACCACGACGAGTATTTTTT
>CAUYUJ010010580.1:93765-108765 GCA_963575745.1 Prorocentrum cordatum
GAGGGCCCCGAGCGCACGCCAAAGAGGCACAAATCGTCAAATTTCTTTGGGAAAACATATATTTTCAGCATGCCCGCCTTGTCCGCTCCTCAGCGGCCTAGGACACGCCAAGAGGCCTCCCAAATCGCCCAAAGAAGACGCCAGCGGCCCCTAAGAGGGCTCCAAGACGGCCCACAAGAGCCCCACGACGACGCCAGAGAGCCCCGAAACGGCCTCACAGAGCCCCAAGACGGCCCCAAGAGAGCTCCGAGGGGGCCCCAAGAGCCCCCCAAGACGGCCTCAGGCAGCCTCAAGAGAGCTCCAAGACGGTCCAAGGCCTCCCAGACGCCCCGTGACAGCCCAAAAAGGCTCCAAAACGTTCCAAAACGCTCCCAGAGCAGCCCAAAAAAGCTTCAGAATGGCCCGAACAAGACCCCGACAAGGACCACCAAGCAGGCCCAGAGACGCCCACTAAAAGAGCGATCAGTGAAGTACAAAGCTCTTCTCACCAAGGTTCCCAAGAGCGAGACGCAGCGTGGAGAGCTCTCCCAGGCACAGCTCCCAAGAGCGAGCGGTGACGTCGGGACACCCGACCTCTCACACAGGAGCACGCACGCACAGCACGCAAGCACAATAGATTTCCTGGGCTGTCCCCCGGAAGAGGCTCGGGGGGACAGCCCGGGAGCGGCCCCAGAGGCGCTCCAAAAAACTTCAAGAGAAAAGGTCCCCAGGAGGCCGCAAGACGGCCCAAGAGGACCCCAAGAGGCCCCTAGGAGGCCGCAAGACAGCCAACGAGGCCCCAACAGGCCCCCAGGAGCTCGAAAAGAAACTCCGAGAGGCCCACTAACCGTTCCCAAGGAGACGGCAGCGCCCGCCATCAGGCTTCGAAGAGGCAACCGGAAAAAGTCACCAGAGCCCTCAGGGTGACTTTTTTCGGGGCCCCAGGTGTTTTCAAAATTGAGACGCGGCGAGACGTACACCGCAGACCCACCATAGCCGTCTGTGACGCTCCGAAGGCTGTCTAGGCGGAGGTAGAGCGGAAGGCGGACGAAGAGAAGGAAGCGGTCCAAGAGGGCCTCCGAAACGGCCCAAGATCGATCGAAGACGCTCCAGACAGACCGCGGCGAACGAAATCATTGATTCTTCTACTACCTAACAGCGAAGACTGATAGGTTTCTAGTAGGGTCAAAGGAGAGCATCATGACTCCCCAGGGGGGTCTGGGCGGGATCAGGGCGGGTGCCGCGGAAAACTGGGGACTCCTTTTTTGGCCAACAGTAACGCACTTCGTGGTCTTCGAGTTCCCAGAACTCCATTCCTGGGCATGCTGTTGAATGCCCGGAGCCAACTGTAGGCCACTTCGTGGTCTTCGAGTTCCCAGAACTCCATTCCTGGGCATGATTTTGAATGCCCGAAGCCAACTGTAGGCCACTTCGTGTAATTCGAGTTCCCAGAACTGCATTCCCGGGCCACCTTTTGAATGCTGAGGCAGGCTGATGTTGAGGCTGAGGCAGGCTGAGGCTGAGGCTGAGGCAGGCTGAGGCTGAGGCAGGCTGAGGCTGAGGCCGAGGCTGAAGGCTGATGCAGGCTGAGGCTGAAGCATGCTGAGGCTGAGCCTGAGGCAGGCTGAGGCTGAGGCTGAGGCAGGCTGATGCTGAGGCAGGCTGAGGCTGAGGCTGAGGCTGATGCAGGCTGAGGCTGAGGCATGCTGAGGCTGAGGCCGAGGCTGAAGGCAGACTGAGGCTGAGGCTGAAGCAGGCTGAGGCTGAGGCTGAGGCAGGCTGAGGCTGAGGCTGAGGCAGGCTGATGCTGAGGCAGGCTGAGGCTGAGGCTGAGGCTGATGCAGGCTGAGGCTGAGGCAGGCTGAGGCTGAGGCCGAGGCTGAAGGCAGACTGAGGCTGAGGCTGAAGCATGCTGAGGCTGAGGCTGAGGCAGGCTGAGGCTGAGGCTGAGGCAGGCTGGCTGAGGCAGGCTGAGGCTGAGGCAGGCTGAGGCTGAGGCCGAGGCTGAGCAGACTGAGGCTGAGGCTGCAGGCTGAGGCTGAGGCTGAGGCTGAGGCAGGCTGATGCTGAGGCAGGCTGAGGCTGAGGCTGAGGCTGATGCAGGCTGAGGCTGAGGCAGGCTGAGGCTGAGGCCGAGGCTGAAGGCAGACTGAGGCTGAGGCTGAGGCTGAGGCTGAGGCTGAGGCTGAGGCTGAGGCTGAGGCTGAGGCAGGCTGAGGCTGAGGCTGAGGCAGGCTGATGCTGAGGCAGGCTGAGGCTGAGGCTGAGGCTGATGCAGGCTGAGGCTGAGGCAGGCTGAGGCTGAGGCCGAGGCTGAAGGCAGACTGAGGCTGAGGCTGAAGCAGGCTGAGGCTGAGGCTGAGGCAGGCTGAGGCTGAGGCTGAGGCAGGCTGATGCTGAGGCAGGCTGAGGCTGAGGCTGAGGCTGATGCAGGCTGAGGCTGAGGCAGGCTGAGGCTGAGGCCGAGGCTGAAGGCAGACTGAGGCTGAGGCTGAAGCAGGCTGAGGCTGAGGCTGAGGCAGGCTGAGGCTGAGGCTGAGGCAGGCTGATGCTGAGGCAGGCTGAGGCTGAGGCTGAGGCTGATGCAGGCTGAGGCTGAGGCAGGCTGAGGCTGAGGCCGAGGCTGAAGGCAGACTGAGGCTGAGGCTGAAGCAGGCTGAGGCTGAGGCTGAGGCAGGCTGAGGCTGGCTGAGGCAGGCTGATGCTGAGGCAGGCTGAGGCTGAGGCTGAGGCTGATGCAGGCTGGCTGAGGCTGAGGCTGAGGCTGAGGCTGAGGCTGAGGCTGAGGCTGAGGCTGAGGCTGAGGCTGAGGCTGAGGCTGGCTGCTGATGAGGCTGAGGCTGAGGCTGCAGGCTGAGGCTGAGGCTGAGGCAGGCTGAGGCTGAGGCAGGCTGAGGCTGAGGCTGAGGCAGGCTGAGGCTGAGGCTGTGACTGCGACTGCCGTTGCCACTGCGACTGTCATCGCGAATGCGACTACGACTGCGAGAACAGCAGAATTCTACAACTGGATTCTCATCTGAATATTAAGGGGAATGCTTCCAGATATGCTCCTACACATCGCTGTTAGGTTGCTTTGCCGGGATAATGGTTTCTGAAAGATGTCCACCTTCTCGTCATTTCTATCGAAGACAGGCCCAAGACGGCCTTTCGAGCCAAGACTGGCCCAAGATGACGTGGACGAAGTCCACGGGTTCGCCCTAGTCACCTACAACGCTGGGATCAGTGCGTGCGAGAAAGGCAAACAGTGGCAGCGAGCGTTGGCCCTCATGAGCGAGATGCGAAACGCGAAGTGTAAGCCAGACGCCATCGCCTACAACGCTGGGATGAGCGCGTGTGAGAAGCGCGGGCAATGGCAGCGGGCTCTGGCGCTGCTCAGCGAGATGAGGGATTCGAAGCTGGAGCCGGACGTCATCTGTACTACAATTCTGGGCGTTGCGCGTGAAAAACAGGCTGTAGTGAGCTGCCCCCGACGCCCGAAGCGCCCTGACGCTCTCCGACGGCTCCACAGAGCCCCTCGGTGGCCCCAATACGGCTTCTGACAGCCCCAAGACAGCTCTGAGACGCTCTGCAGCGCGCGAGGACGGCCCACCAGGACCCAATCGGAGCCCCGCGTGCGAGTTGCGCCCGCAGTGCGCCAGCTGCCCATGACCGCCTGGGAGCTGGGAGCGTTCCGCCACTTTCGGACGGCTCCCGAGAGCCCCCAGGTGGCTACAACACTGCCTCGGGCAGCTCGAATATTGCTCCGAGACGCTCCGGAGGGCGCGAGGACGTTCCAAGAGAGCCCCAACGGAGCTCTATAACAGCCTTAAGGCGGCTCGACGACGGGCCAGGTGACTCGGAAAACACCTGAACTGGACCCCGATGATGGTCCCCCGAGGCCAAAATCATGGATTTTCTTATAGTTTTGAGATTTTCCATATTCTCAGCATTTCGGGCCAAGAACGGCCCCAGACGGCAGCAGGGCCAAGACGGCCCTAGAGGGCCCGAAGACTACCCAAGAGAGGCCCCCCAGACAGCCTCATAGAGCCCTTGGTGGCCGCCAAGACAGCCCCAAAAGAGGGTCTTGGGATCTGCCCAACAGGCACCAAAGCGAACTCCAAGACGGCCCGAGACCCCCTGCATGGCCCCAGGACGGCCTAAGAGGCCTGCGAGACGGCCCAAGCAAGCTCCGAAATAGGCCAAGAGGGCCCCCAAAGGCTCCGGAGAGACCCCCACGAGGGCTCAAAGAGGGGCCGAAGGGAGCCCAGACGACGCCCTTCCCGCGCCCCCACGTGGGCCAAGAACCTTCCAAGGACCACTCCCACATGCCCCAGAGTCTCCCAAACATGCCCCAGAGTCTCCCAAGAGACTCCGATGGTTCCCAAGGAGCTCCCAAGGAGACTGCCTCGAGCCACGGCGCCCTTTCGCCGTCTCTCGAACCCCACGCACCCGAGAAAGCCCCATACTCCCAAGACAGGCCCCAGACCATTCCGAGAAGCCCCAGAGCCTCGCCGACTCCGATAGTCCCCACAGAGTTCCTGAGAGCGATCACAGGCCACTCCTAGATTCCCCAGGGTCGCCCACAAGACTCCGACGCTTGCCAAGAGACTCCGACAGTTCCCACACAGAGCTCCCAAGAGCGGTCCTAGGAAGAGACTCCCATAATTCCCACGGAACTCCCAAGAGCGATCCCAGGACCGCTCCGAGATGGCCCAGAGTCACCGTCGAGACCTCCCCCCTACGGCCGATTAGGGGTGACAAGGGGGACCTTCTCCTCTGATCTCTGCCCTTCTCTCTTTTCGAGGCTCTGGCCGCTCTGGGGCCTCCACTCCGCCTGTTGGGGGCGACATGAGGGGCCTGCAGCCACTTCGGTCGCTCCCCCTCTACGGGCGATTAGGGGTAACATGAGGGGGGGGGGCCTGCAGACACTGCGGGGACCAGCATCTCGCTCCCCCCCCACGGCCGAGTAGAGCCCTCGGTGGTCCCCAAGACAGCCCCAAGACCACAAGTCCCCTCCCTGAACCACTCCGAGATGGCACTGACCCCCCCAGGATATTCGAAGACCGCCTCCAGCCCCGGCTTCTGGAGCTTGCTGGAAACCCTGCGGGTAAACTCAGGGGTGACCGTGGGGACCACCTGACAGCAACCTCACAGCATGCAGGCACAAAAAGTTTCCCTGGCTGCCCCCCACAAGAGGTTCTGCGGGACAGCCCGGGAACGGTCCCATAGGCACCTAAAACCCGCACGAGGCCTCTAAGGCGCCCCAGACAGGCTCTCAGGAGAGCCCAACATGCCCCCGACACGGCCCCAGGGACGCCCGAGTCCCAGGTTCAGCACACCGTGGATTCAATCCACGGGTTCACAGTAGTCTTCTTATCTACACTGCAGGCATACGTGCGTGCGAGAAGGGCCCGTCAATCAAAACCCGGGAAAACGCCCCCGGGCGCCTCCGGCGAGCTCGAGGACGAAATTCAGCGCGCCCTCTTCGCCCGAGGGCGAGATTTCGTGCGAACGTTGCGTATTGTTTTTTGTCCGCGTCCCTAGAGGCCGAGCGCTGAGGCCCTGGCCTTGGCGCGGACAAGATTTAACACGCTGCCCAGGCGTTGAGTCTTACCCTCTGGCACAAACGGACGCGCCGTGTCGCCCGATTCTCGAAATCCGAGGGCTCCAGCGACACTCCGACGAGGCCAAAACCATGCATTTCCTTCCAGTTTTTGAAAGATCTCACCCTTCCAGCTTTTGTTCAGGCTCTGGCCGCTGACGACGCCCGCAGGGAGCCCCGGAATGGCTCCAGACGGCCCCAGACACCCTCAAGGATCGCCCCAAGACGCCCCAGGAGCCTCCCGACGCCGCCTACGACGGCTCCGACCCGAGCCCATGGAAGCCCACCAAGGCCGCCACGGTGCGAAGCATGACCGCTCGAGGGCGAAATTTGACGCGGGGTCTGGGCCCGAGACCGATCTTTAACGTGAGGATCCCGCGCCCCCTTGGCTTGAGGACAACATTTAACGCAAGGGTGGCGTGTTGAATTTTGTCCGCGGCTCCCGGGATCCATCGCTCAGGCCTCCGGCCTGCCGCGGACAGATTTAACACACTGCCCAGGCGTTAAATTTTGTCCTCACGCTCTCAACGGCTCCAGGAGCGTCTCGTCGCAGGAGGTCAGCTTTTCAGCGAGACATGGTAAGCCAACGTGGCGCCCAACGTAATTGAATGCGCCTGGCGGCACTACCCCTCCCCCCGCGAGTGGACGTAATCCACGGGTCAGCCCTAGTCTCTTCTACATGGCCAGTGGAAGCGCGTGCGAGAATGTCTCAGGGCCTCGTGTGCACAAAATCGCCCCTTTACGGCGCCACCATGGGGCCGAATCGCTCAGGCCGGTCCCAGAGGCGCTCCAGAGGGGTTCCCAGACAGTCGAAGAGCGCTCCAAGACGGCCGCAGTGGGTCCCGAGACGGCTCACGAGGGCCCGAAGCCTTCCAGGGGAGGCTCTACGACGATCCAAGAGGCCGCAAAGACGCCGCAAGAGGGCCCCGAGCGCACGCCAAAGAGGCACAAATCGTCAAATTCCGATGGGAAAAAACTTATATTTTCAGCATGCCCGCCTTGTCCGCTCCTCAGCAGCCCAGGACACGCCAAGAGGCCTCCCAAATCGCCCCAAGAAGACGCCAGCGGCCCCTAAAAGGGCTCCAAGACGGTCCACAAGAGCCCCAAGACGACGCCAGAGAGCCTCGAAACGGCCTCACAGAACCCCAAGAGGGCCCCAAGAGAGCTCCGAGGGGGCACCAAGAGGCTCTCAAGACGGCCTCAGGCAGCCTCAAGAGAGCTCCAAGACGGTCCAAGGCCTCCCGGACGCCCCGTGACGGCCTGGTCCCGGCTCCAAGAGCTCCAAGCGCTCCCAGAGCAGCCCAAACAAGCCTCAGAATGGCCCGAACAAGACCCCCACAAAGACCATCAAGCAGGCCCAGAGACGCCCATTAAAAGAGCGATCGGTGAAGTACAAAGCTCTTCTCATCAAGGCTCCCAAGAGCGAGACGCAGCGTAGAGAGCTCTCCCAGGCACAGCTCCCAAGAGCGAGCGGTGACGTCGGGACACACTTCCGACCCCTCACACAGGAGCACGCACGCACAGCACGCAAGCACAATAGATTTCCTGGGCTGTCCCCCGGAGGAGGCTCGGGGGGACAGCCCGGGAACGGCCCCAGAGGCGCCCAAAAACACTTCAAGAGAAAAGGCCCCCAGGAGGCCGCAAGACGCCCTAAGAGGGCCCCAAGAGGCCCCTAGGAGGCAGCAAGACAGCCAACGAGGCCCCAACAGGCCCCCAGGAGCTCGAAAAGACACCCCGGGAGGCCCACTAACCGTTCCCAAGGAGACGGCAGCGCCGTTCATCAGGCTTCGAAGAGGCAACCGGAAAAAAGTCACCAGAGCCTTCAGGGTGACTTTTTCCCCATATCCTAAGATGGGCTTCTTGTTATTTCTTGGACGCCGCCGACTCCAGAGACCAAGAACACACCCAGAACACAGACTTACTCATGCACAGACTTACTCATACTCATACTTACTCATACCCAGACGTACTCATACACAGACTTACTCATACTCAGACTTACTCATACACAGACTTACTCATACACAGACTTACTCATACTCAGACTTACTCATACTCAGACCTACTCATACTCAGACTTACTCATACCCAGACGTACACATACACAGACTTACTCATACACCGACTTACTCATACTCAGACTTACTCATACCCAGACTTACTCATACACAGACTTACTCATACTCAGACCTACACACACTCAGACCTTTTCATAGTCTGAGCTGCTCAACGCATGGCAGATTTTGAGGATGTCTCAGGCGGGGCGCTGGCTTCAGCACCGCTAAGGGGCGCCGCCAGGGGGTATATCACGGGCCCTTTCGCGGCCAGTTTGTGGGGATGCTTCAGGCGGTCTGCCTGTTTCGGTGCCCAACATCGTTTGCGATTACAGCAGATTTGGAGGATGTGCCAGTCGGGGCGCTGGTTTCAGATTTACTCATACCCAGACGTGCACATACACATATTTACTCATACATAGAGTTACCCATACTCAGACTTACTCATACCCAGGCGTACTCATACACAGACCTACTCATATTCAGACCTACACAGATTCGGATCTTCTCATAGTCTGAGTTACTTTACACACGGCATGCTTTGAGGATGTCTCAGGCGGGGCGCTGGCTTCAGCACCGCTAAGGGGAGCCGCCAGGGGGTATATCACGGGCCCGCTCGCGGCAAGTTTGTGGGGATTGGGGATGTCTCAGGCGGCTTGCCAGTTTCGGTACCCAGCATTGTCTGCGTCTACAGCAGATTTCAAAACATGTCTCAAGCGGGGCGCTGGTTTCAGCACTCCTAAGGGGAGCCGCCAGGCGGTATATCACGGGCCCGTTCGCGGCCAGTTTGTAGGGATGTCTCACGCGGTTTGACTGTTTCAGTGCCCTACATCGTCTGCGAATGCAGCAGATTTGGAGGATGTGCCGGTCGGGGCGCTGGTTTCAGCACTTCTAAGGGGTTCCGCCAGGGGGTATATCACGGACCCGTTCGCGGCCAGTTTGTGGGGATGTTTCAGGCGGTTTGCCTGTTTCGGTGCCCAACATCGTTTGCGATTACAGCAGATTTGGATTATGTCACAGTCGGGGCGCTGGTTTCAGCATTCCTCAGGGGAGCCGCCAGCGGGTATATCACGGGCCCATTCGCGGCCAGTTTGTGGGCATGTCTCAGGCGGTTTGCCCGTTTCGGTGCCCAACACCGTTTGCGATTACAGCAGAGTTGGAGGATGTGTCAATCGGGGCGTTGGTTTCAGATTTATTCATACCCAGACGTACACATACACAAATTTGTTCATACACAGACTTACTCATACTCAGACTTATTCATACCCATACGTACTCATACACAGACTTACTCGTCCTGGCGCGGTTCTGTCTTAACCCCAACGCCGCTGCACTTGTGTTTACGCCAGCGCCCGAAACCGAGTGCGGACGGCGCAGGCTAATAACCTTTGTACGGTTGCCCGATGGCATTAGTTTTCTCTTCGTGTTTCCATGTGCATGTAGTGCCTATTCGATGCCACCGACAGAGGCCCAGCGTGGACGGCGCTGGCGTTGACACGTTTGAATTCCCTGTGGGTTTTCCATTATCAACGAGTCTTTTGCCCATGCCAGCGTTAGAAGCCCAGCGTGGACGGCGCCGGCGTTGGCTTTTGCAAAACATTGCTGCGCCCGAGGTGAAGACCGGATGCCAATTGCGGACGGTAAAGCTGAGGTGCAGGTCGCGAGGTGCCGTCTGAAGCACTTGCCATTCGCACTCCCCCTGGTGCTTCGGACGCGGCGCTAAGGAAATTCTTTGCCTTGACAAAAAGATGCGCGGGCATATGCATGTGAATGAATGCGTGCATGCGATGGATGTGCAGCCGCGCTGAGCGCACACGTGTTCGTCGCTCACATGGACGCGCTCGTAGAGCAAACAACTATCATAGATAAATGCTCACCGTGGCACTATCCTACAACATGACATGCACATGTGGCCTTATGTGGCTAAATGTTCGTTTTACAGATCCCACTGCCAACTATCTTGAAACAGGTACACATTCGAGGAGATCCGAAGCAACCGCGGGCTGAGGAGGGCACGGCCTGGCAGCTGAGGAGGAGGAGGAGTGAGGAGGAAGAGGCTCATATTCAATCACACCCAAAGCTCATTCTGACTCGTACTCACTCGCTGGCGTGAGGGTTCACTTGTCTTCGTCGGGCCTGTCGCCCACATGGGTGCGCTCTTACAGTCAGACACTCATGAACAGACGCTCACTACGGCGCAATGCAAAACATGAGATTCACATATGGGGAGCTCCACGCAGTGAGTTATTTCAAGGCCTCAGGTGCTTTCAAAATTGACAAGCGGCGAGACGTACACCGCAGACCCACCATAGTCTTCTGTGACGCTCCGAAGGCTGTCTAGGCGGAGGTAGAGCGGAAGGCGGACAGAGAGAAAGAAGCGGTCCAAGAGGGCCTCCGAGACGGCCCAAGACAGTTTGAAGACGCTCCAGACGAGCCGCGGCAAAATCATTGATTTTTTCTGGCGTTTGCAAGATTTCCATTTTGTCGCCGTTTCGAGCGAAGAGGCCCAAGACGGCCTTTTCGAGCCAAGACCGGCCCAAGATGACGTGGACGAAGTCCACGGGTTCGCCCTAGTCAGCTACAGCGCAGGGATTAGCGCGTGCGAGAAAGGCAGGCAGTGGCAGCGGGCGCTCTTTCTGCTCGGCGAGATGGCGGAGGCGAAGGCGAGGCCCGATAGTTTCAGTTACAGCGCTGGGATTAGCGCGTGCGAGAAGGGTAAGCAGTGGCAGCCGGCTCTTGCGCTTCTCTGCGAGATGTGGAAAGCGAAGTTGGAACCCGACGTCCTCTGCTACAACGCCGGGATCAGCGCGTGCGAAAAAGGTGAGCAGTGGCAGCGGGCTTTGAGCCTGCTGCGTGAGATGCTGGAGGCGAGACTGGAGCCCAACGTCATCGGTATTACAATTCTGGGCCGCGCGCGGGCGACAGGGGCGAGGAGGGCGAGAACCTCGCGCGCTTCTGGGCGCTCCACGCCGGCGCCAGCGGGCTACCGCAACCCAGTGGCCCGAAAACCGACTTCAGACGACCTCGGCACAGTTCTGGCATTCTCCTCCTCCTCCTCCTCGTCCTCGTTCTCCTCCTCCTCCTCCTCCTCCTCCTCGTCCTCCTCCTCCTCCTCCTCCTCCTCCTCGTCCGCCTCCTCCTCCTCCTCCTCCGCCTCCTCCCCCCCAGGACGACCGAGGGCGGCAGGGCGGCCCAGGAGGGCCCGGAGCGAGCGCCACGGAGGCCCAGGAGGGCCCGAAGACTCGCCAGGCGGCCCCACCGATGGCCCACGAGGACTCCGACGGCGGCCGCGCGAGGCCCAGAAACAAGCAAACGCAACGTGTGTTTTTTTCAAAGATTTCCCATCTTCTCCCTATGCGGACCCATCAGGGCCGCACGCGGCCCCAGGTCTTCGTCAAACGCCCAAAAATGGTCCAAGAGGCCCCGACGAGCGCGCCAAGACGCCCCAAGAGGTCCCCTAAGTCGGCCCCAGGTGGCCTACCAGAGCTTCAAGTGGCCCAAAGCGGGCTCCCAGACTGCCCCAGACCCCCACTATGGCCCCAAGATAGCCCGAGAGGCCCCCGAGACGGCCCAAGAAGGCTCCCGAATGGCCCAAGAGGAACCCCAAATAGCTCAAGAGGGCTCCAAGAGCTGTTCAAGAAGGATTCTTCTGATATGTTTTAGAGCCTCCGAACAGGCTCCGACAGTTGCCATGGAGCTCCCAAGAGAGCCTCCAGGCCCAACACCTTTCGCCGTTTCTGGTTCTCAGACGGGCATCGAGGGCCCGTCAATGGTCGTTGAGGGCTCCAGAGTTCTGCAAGAAGGGCCGTTCCGAGATGTCTACACCCTTCGAACAGACTCCTACAGATGCTAAGGAGCCGCCACGAGGGCCTCGAGACCCAACACCTGTCTCCGTGTGTGGATTCTTAGACGAGCCACAGAAAGCCCCAGGCACCAGGTGCCTGGGGCTTTCTGTGTCGTCGTCGTCGTCGTCGTCGTCGTCGTCGTGGTCGGTCCCCTGTCCGTCCCTCTTGGGGTCGGGTCGACGGTCCGCGGCCGCCCCGCCGATCAGCGCTGCCGCTGGCCAGGCCGACGGTCCGCGGCCGCCCCGCCGCTTGCCGGGGCCCGGCCTGCAGGGAAGAAAGATATACCCCCAAAAGGGGTTCGATCGAAGACGAGAAGGGCGGGTACCGAGGGTTTGGGAAATTCGCGTTATTCGACACTCGAGCAGATAAGGGCGAACAGTCTCAAAATGATTGTTGGACTCTCACTCTTGAAGAATAATTATTGTTGATCCCCCCTCACCGGTGCACATGGTTTTTTTCACAATTGCAGTGCCCCCCCGGGGCTCGCACCTGGTTTTTTGTCAAGGAAAGTCTTCCTGCTCAAACTGGCCCCCTGGCCCCCGGGCTACACAACAACAACGGCTCCCGCCTGAGACTTCCTCACAATTTAGCCCGGACCCCCGCTCCCGCCCGAGGTTTCCTCGCATTTTATTCAAGAATCGCGCTCTCGCCTGGACTTCCTTACGATTTATTCAGGAATCGTTCCTCCTGCGCTCTGGAGTCGCGCTCTCGCTGGAGACTTGCTTGCAATTTACTGAAGAATAGCGCCCTTGCGTTGGATTTTTTTCCAATTTACTTAAGCGCCGCGCTCCCGACACCCAGGCACCCAGGAGTCGCGCTCACGCTTAGGACTCCTTCACAGATTACCTACGAATCGGGATCTCGCTGCCCTTCGTGGCCCCGTTGCAGCCCTTCGTGGCCCCCTCGCTTTGTTTCGTGGCCCCGTTGCAGCCCTTCGTGACCCCCTCGCTTTGGTTCGTGGCCCCGTTGCAGCCCCTCGTGGCCTCCTCGATGCCCTTCGTGGCCCCGTTGCTGCCCTTCGTGGCCCCCTCGCTTTGTTTCGTGGCCCCGTTGCAGCCCTTGGTGGCCCCCTCGCTGCCCTTCGTGGCCCCGTTGCAGCCCTTCGTGTCCCCGTTGCAGCCCTTCGTGGCCCCCTCGCTGCCCTTCGTGGCCCCGTTGCAGCCCTCAGTGGCCCCGTCCGTACCCTCCGCGCCCCAACATACGTATGCCTTTCGTGGCCCACGCTCGTTCGCGCCCCTTGTGGCCCCATGTGCATGCCCTTCGTGGCCCCGCTGTCGCCGTTTGTAGCCCCCTCATTGTCCTACGTGGCCCAGGTGCTACCCTCAGTGGCCCCATCGTTGCCTTCTGTGGTCCCGCATTATCTGCCCTTCGTGGCCCACGCTCGTTCGCGCTCTTCGTGGCCCCATACGCATTCCCTTCGTGTCCCCGCTGTCGCCCTACGTCGCCTACTTCGTGTCCTTCGTGGCTCTGCTGTCGTTCTCTCTCGCTCTCGCTTTCGCTCGTCGTCGTCGTCGCCGTCGCCGTCGTTGCCGTCGTCGTCGACGTCGTGGTCGTCGTCGTCGTCGTCGTCGTCGTCGTCGTCGGTCCCCTGTCCATCCCTATTGGGGTCGGGTCGACGGTCCGCGGCCGCCCCGCCGATCAGCGCTGCCGCTGGCCAGGCCGACGGTCCGCGGCCGCCCCGCCGCTTGCCGGGGCCCGGCCTGCAGGGAAGAAATATATACCCCCCAAAAGGGGTTCGATCGAAGACGAGAAGGGCGAGTACCGAGGGCTTGGGAAATTCGCGTTATTCGACACTCGAGCAGATAAGGGCGAACAGTCTTAAAATGATTGTTGTTGTTGCAGTTGTTGTTGTTGTTGAACATTATTATTTCTAAAGAATAATTATTGTTGGGGCCCCTGGTGCACGACCCCCCCGCCGCGCCTAGGCCGCAGCCTCATTTTCATCATTTTCGTGAGGAAGTCTCAGGCAAAACGGGGGAGTCCGGATCCGGTTGTGTTGTTACGATCGGTTTTCCCTTGCAAAAAATAAGCTAAAGTGGACATTTCTTGTTCTAACATAACCAAACTTCAAGAATCCCTTGCAAAAAATAAGGTAAAGTGGACATTCGCGCGCGCAAGACGAAATCCTTCCAAAACCTTAGTTTTCGTAGCGATTTTAACATAAAAACATCAAAAAACCAATGGTTTTTCAAAACAAAAATGTCAAAATTTCATCCCGCGCGCTCTTGCGGATTCGTAGGAAACCCAACACTTTTTAATCATTTCTGTCAAACGGGCTTTTGCGAGCAACTTTTTCGAACTTCTGCAACAACGGTTGCGCACCTGCCAGGGCCATCATCCCTGTCAAATAATACCATGCGGGACACATTCGTTTTTTCTTCGCGCGCGCACGCCGTCGTCGTCGGCCGCGGGGCCCTGAATAGTAGCCACGGTCGTCCGCATGCCACGAAGTGAAGTGTCCGAACGTCATAGGGCGGGAAGCTGGGTGTGGGTGGTGGCGAAGAGTCGTTTGGAAATTTGGTAGAGCTTGAACCGGCCCCCCCACAAAGTGGGGGTATTGCCCGCCTCCTATGAAAACCCTGGCACTGGTGAGAACGGAGTGTCCCCACGTGCTAGTAATTGTTGTTGTTGTTGAACATTATTTATTCTAAAGAATAATTATTGTTGGGGCCCCTGGTGCGCGCCCCCCTCGCCGCGCCTAGGCCGCAGCCACATTTTCATCATTTTCGTGAGGAAGTCTCAGGCAAAACGTGGGTGTCCGGATCCGGTTGTTTTGTTGACGCCCGCTTTCCCTTGCAAAAAACACTATAAAATGAAATTTCTTGTTCTAACATAACCAAACTTCAAGAATCCTTTGAAAAAAATGACACGAAGTGCACACTCGCGCGCGCAAGATGAAATCCTTCCAAAACCTTAGTTTTCGTAGCGATTTTAACATAAAAACATGAAAAACCCAATGGTTTTTCAAAAAAAAAAAAAGTTTCAAACATTCATCTTGCGCGCTCTTGCGGATTTCTGAGGAAACCCAATATTTTTTCAACATTTCTGTCAAACGGGCTCTTGCGAGCAACTTTTTCACGTGCTTCGAACTTCTGCAACAACGGTTGCGCGCATGCCAGGGCCATCATCCCTGTCAAATAATACCATATTGGACACATTCGTTTTTTCTTCGCGCGCGCACGCCGTCGTCGTCGGCCGCGGGGCCCTGAATAGTAGCCACGGTCGTCCGCATGCCACGAAGTGAAGTGTCCGAACGTCATAGGGCGGGAAGCTGGGTGTGGGTGGTGGCGAAGAGTCGTATGGAATTTTGGTAGAGCTTGAACCGGCCCCCCCACAAAGTGGGGGCATTGCCCGCCCCCTATGAAAACCCTGGCACTGGTGAGAACGGAGTGTCCCCAGTCTTAAATGATTGTTGTTGTTGTTGTTGTTGTTGTTGTTATTGTTGTTGAACTCTCCCTTCTGAAGAATAATTATAGTTGGCCCCCCCCGTCCGGTGCACATCATTTTTGTTCGATGTCAGTGCCCTTCCCGGGGCTCGCAC
>CAUYUJ010010580.1:116265-153765 GCA_963575745.1 Prorocentrum cordatum
ATTTGTCCGAGGGAAGAGGCCGATACCTCCAGGGGTCCGCGTGATGAAGAACTCATGACGTCGGGGGTCTGGGTTCGGCGCGACACGCTAAGCTAGACATGTGCCAATTCCAAAGAGTCGACGTCCCGAGCTCTTCCCAGGACCCGCCCCGCGGAGCGGAGCGGCACGCTATCCGCTTGCAGGGCACAGCGTGTCACTGGGGCCGCCGCAAAGACGCTCAGAAAAAGCTCCTGGCCCCACACTTTCGGAGGCCCTCGCGAATTTCGTAAAACGGCGCTGGGCCCGGCGCCTCCGACGCCGCCTCCGCTCCGCGCGCAAGGGAGGGGGTCTTCAGCGCCCAGCGCCGACGCCAGGAACCCGCGCGGCCCTCCGACAGGCTTTGTGTTAGTGCCGACTGGTAAGACTTCGGATTGCGCACAGACCGGCCCCCCAGGTAGCCCCTGCTGGCCTCAACAGGTCCCCCGAGGAGCACGGAGCGGTCTCAACGAACAGCCCAACCCTGGGGCGCGGAGCGCCCCAGGGGCGCCGAGGCGGCGGCAAGGTGTCGAGACCGCCCAGGACCATTCGGGGGCCTGTTGAGGCCAGCCATGGCTACCTGGGGGTCGTGTCTGTGCACAATCCGAAGCCTCACCCCCCTATGTAGGGGGGGGACACAGACACAATTTATCGTCGACTCCCAAGCAAAGATGGGAAAATAGTGGAAGGGGGGGCGACGAAAACCCAGAAAATATTTGGAGCCATGGGAAATCATGGGATTTGTGTCTATTCATTTGTGTGCTCTTGGGCCCCTTTATGATAGCCCTGTGGGTCCACAGAAGTCCTGGGGCACATCAGGAAACTCAAGAATCAACGACAAACGTGCCCCAATGCTTTTTCTGATAACAAGATGTCTTGTCGTATGTTTCTGCTGCGTGTCAATCCCGACCCCGGACCCCCGACGTCCTGATTATTTAGACTATTTCGCAACGTCGACCCGTAGAGGTCTCGGACCATTCCCTGAGACCGGTTTTTCACCCTGAATCATTTCACTGTCCCAGGGCCCGGCGAGGGCCCCCAGAGGGCGAAAATAGACAGTAAACCGTCTTGTGTTTTTTGATGACGCGAGGGAGTTTGCGACTCTCTTCCTTCTTCTTCTTCTTCCGTAAGGCCCTGCAGGGGTCCGGGATGCTGGTCGTGAACCCGCCCCCCGCCGTCCACGCTGAGCTGCTCGGCACGCTGCCCGAGCTCGAGGGGGCGCTGGGGGCCCAGGGCTCCCGGGTGCTGTGGCTGTGAGGCTCCCCCGCGAGAGCGGTGAATGTCGATAAGCTCGGACCTTTGAGGTCTGGGCGTTGCAATTGTTACACGCTGGGTGTTTTCGCATGGTTTTGTGCTCTGGTCGCGATTCTGCGCGATGTTGCAGTTGTTTCGCAGCGTCGGATCTCAGGGGAGGAGGGCCAGTCGAGACAACCGTGGCCCGCGTTTTTCGACCTTTGTGGGCCTCCTCCTGGAGGCTTTTCGCCGCCACTGCGGGGCCCGCCTCGAAACACGGGTCAGGATGGGCAGACTTTGAGCGGACTTGGGCCAGGCGAGAGAGCTGCCGTTGTCTCATCTGACCCTCCTCTGGTAAGTTTACTGCGCTGTGGAGCGTCTACCATGGAAGCAGAAGCAGCGGCGTAAACATGAACTTTAGGAGCTCCGCGCGGATTTCCTGGATCTGCGCTGGGCCCCCCCTGGCGGCGCACTCCGCCCGCCGGGGAGGGGGGTCTGGCGCCGATCCAAGAAATCGACACAGACCTCCGATAGTTTATGTGTATGCCGTCTTGTCTTCTTCTGTAGCAGATCGAAGGGAACATCGTGTTTCTTGGGATGTGCCCGATGCGTCACGGGTCTGGTTCGAGCGGGGCTCTGGAGGGTGGTGCTGAAGTTCCGCTGCGCAGTGGTTTGCGGCAGTTCTGAGACGACGACGTGATGCAACCATAGCCTACCGGAAGCAAGCACTCCAAGAACCCAGGACACCGATTTCAAGGGCATGGTAGCAATGATGGCCAATGGGCCTCACGTTGGCAAAATTCTAATGTTAGCACCTGCGTTTGCCAAGCTGGGCCGACATCAACGTTGACAAGAGGGCGAATTGGAGTCTGCCGTCGTTGTCGCCCTCGCTAGACGCAGTGCTGGGACCATCGCGCATGAGAAGGACGAGCAGTGGCGGCGGCCCCTCGGCGCCGCCCTGCGAGATGTGGGAGGCGAAGCTGGAGGCCGACTGCAGAGCTGGGCTCGGCGCGCGAGCGACGGGCGAGCAGTGGCGGCGGCCCCTCAGGGCCCCCCTCGCGTGTCGCGGGAGGCAACTCAGCTGTTCGACGTCCTCCACGAGAACAGACATCCTCCGATACTTTTTTTGGTTTTCATTATGTGGCTCACGGAGACCTCCCGACCGTCTCCCCTTGGGCAGTTTCGCGCCCCAGATCCGTCTTCGATGGCCCCCCGGGGCCCGAAAGTGGCCCTTGGAGGCCAACACGAAAGACATGCGCCGCGACTGAAACAGTCTTATCGTCGGAGGCCTGGCGTCAGAATTGCGCCATCGTGTTATTTTACAAACTGCTCTGGTACGAAGGCGAGGGAGGAGACGAAGGCGAACGAGGACGAGGGCGAGCACGAAAACAAAGGGCGAGGAGGAGGCCGACAAGGATGACGAGCAGGGGGGGTCCGGGCAGTTCTCTGTTAGGCCTCGGGTTTCGTTCCCCACTCCCTGGGGTGGATTTGCAGCTCCGGTTCGGTCCGTATCGGTCTGATTCGGTTCCATTCGGTCCACGAGCGATCTTGGTTTGGTCCGATTCGGGTCTTTACCGCGACCATTCCAGTTAGGTTCGATTCGTGTTGGAGGGGGCGCTGGTTCGCAGCCGTTCGATTCAGCCTGGTCCAGTCCAGGCAGTTCTGGAACCTTCCTGCAATGAAACATTGAGACGGAGTTACGCCAGGAAGGAGGCAGCACAGTACGATATTTCCAAAGCTCCAGGAGGGTCGGCCTTCAGGACCCTCTGGAACGAGATCCGCTGTCGATGGCATTGCTTGCCGTGGCATCTTTTGGCGCCAGGATGCCGCGACTAGAACCTAAGCGCGCGCGTAGCGCGCGCGTGGTTATATATATATATATATATATATATATATATACACACATGTATACATATACCTACTTACATACATATATGTATGTATGTCAGGATGAGTGCATATACGTATATATGTGTGTGATATGCATATGCACATATATATATGTGTATATAATTATACATATAGATTATCATACGCACCTCTCCGAGGGAGTATAACTCAGAGGCGATTGCTGCGTACGCGCCGCGTCGTTCGCGATGTTTCTGGCCGTTTTGCTAGGGACATCTTCGAAATTCTGAAATCGGTGGCACCCCTCACACAGATCGTGACGCCAGGGTCCAACAACACATGGGAAATTCAACATTCGAACATACAACTTTCATATATATATATATATATATATATATATATACATAAACACATTGTAAGTACAATGATTTCGACCCCGATTCTCAGATAATGGCGGTTTCGCTTGAGACATCCTCCAACAAAAACGAGCCCCGACGTACCTTCTGGTACCCCAGACCCCGCCTCGGAGTTTCCTGGGGGCCTCCTGGAACCTCCTGGGGCCTCCTGGGGTTTTCTGTTGTTCTGGTACCCCAGACCACGCCTCGGAGCCTCCTGGGGGCCTCCTGGAACCTTCTGGGGCCTCCTGGGGCCTCCTACGGGCTCCTGGAGCCTCTTGGGGCCTCCTGGAGCCTCCTGGGGTCTCCTTGGGCCTCCTGAGGCCGCTTGGGGCCTCCTGGGGCCTCCTGGGGCCTCTGAATTACATGCACACAAAGAGACACAAATAGCACCCAACACATCACACGCTAGACGAACATGACACACACACACACAACACCTACAACGCACAGAAAACGCGCACTTCGCAGAGCACACATCACACACAACACTCACAACCCTGGGGCCTGGCACGCCCTGGCGGCGCCGCCCCAGCTTCCCCTTTTCCATCTCCGATCCCGCCGTCATGGTGTCTTCCTGCTTCAAACGCCCTTCCAGTTTTTGCTTGTATGAGCCTGGGCACACACGTGCCACTTGTATATATATATATATATATATATGAAAGAGCGTGTTCTACCGCTGCTGGCGGAAAACCGGGGGGGGCCACTACCGGTTCGAACCCCCCCCCCCTCCTGAAAACCAGGGGGGGGTCACTACCGGTTCGCACCCCACTCCCCCCACCCCGCCCGGTCCATCATGAAAAGGGGGGGTGTCACTACCAGTTCGAACCCCCTTTCCCCCCCCCCCCCTCGAAAACCGCGGGGGGGTCACTACCAGTTCGAACCCCCCCCCGTCCCCCCTCGAAAAACCGGGGGGGGGGGGGGACAGTGGCGGGGACGGTGGTGGTGGGGACAGTGGTAGGGGACAGCGGGACAGTGGTGGGGACAGTGGGACAGTGGTGGGGACGACAGTGGTGGGGACAGTGGTGAAGGCGGTGGTGAGGACAGTGGTGGGACAGTAGCACGGTGGGGAAAGTGGTGGGGACAGTGGGGATTGTGGGACACTGACCCCCCCCTCGAAAACGGGGGGGGGGTCACTACCGGTTCGAACCCGCCCCCCCCCCCTCGAAAACCGGGGGGGGGTGCGGACAGTGGTGGGGACGGTGGTGGTGGGGACAGTGGTGGGGACAGTGGGACAGTGGTGGGGACGGTAGTGGTAGGGACAGTGGTGAAGGCGGTGGTGAGGACAGTGGTGGGACAGTAGCACGGTGGGGAAAGTGGTGGGGACAGTGGGGACAGAAGGACAGTGATGGGGACAGTGGGGACGCTGGGACAGCACAGTGGGACAGCGGCGGGACAGTGGGACAGTAGTGGGTACAGTGGGGACAGTGGGACAGTGGTGGGGACGGTGGGGAAAGTGGGGAGAGTGGGGCCGTGGTGGGACAATGGCGGGGAGAGTGGGGACATTGACACAATGGTGGGGGGCACTGGTGGGGACAGCGGGGACAATGGTGGGAACAGTGGGGACAGTGGGACAGTGGTGGGGACGGTGGTGGTGGGGACAGTGGTGTGGGGACAGTGGGAATGTGGTGGAAACAGTGGGACAGTGGAGGGTACAGTGGTGGTGGGGACAGTGGTGAGGGCGGTGGCCAGGACGGCGATGGGACAATGGGACAGAGGTACAGTGGGGACAGTGGTGGGGACATTGGGGACAGTGGTGGGAACAGTGGGACAGCTCAGTGGGACAGCGGAGGAGGCAGTGGGACAGTGGGGACACTAGGGATAGTCGGGCAGTGGTTGGGGCCGTGGAGAAAGTGGGGAGAATGGAACCGTGGTGGGAACAGTGGTGGGGACAGTGGGGACAGTGCGACAGTGGTGGGGGCACTGGTGGGGACAGTAGGGACGGTGGTGGAACCAGCGGGGACAGTGGTGGTGAGGACAGTGGTGCTGGGAACAGCAGTGGGGGATGTGGTGCGGACGGTGGTAGGGACCGGGAGTCGTTTGCTGGCGGCGAGGGGGGGGGGAGGGGACTTCGAACCGGTAGTGACCCCCACCGATTTTCGAGGAGGAGGGGGTGGGGATTCGAACCGGTAGTGACCCCTCCCAGTTTTCGAGGGACGGGGCGGGGGGGGGGATTCGAACTGGTAGTGACCCTCCCCGGTTTTCTGGAGGGGGGCGGGGGGGTTCGAACCGGTAGTGACCCCCCTCTGGTTTTCTGGGGCGGGGTTCGAACCGGTAATGACCCCCCCGCGGTTTTCCGAGGGGGGGAGGAGGGTTCGAACTGGTAGTGACCCCCCCCGGCCGGTTTGGTGGAGGGGCGGCGGGGGGGGGGCGGGTCGGGTACGGGAGGGAGGGGGCTTTGCCGGGGGAAGGGGGGGGTCCAGCAGGAGGGGGGGGATTTTCGGAGGGGGGGGGGACCCCCTGGCTCCGGAGGAACAGGGGGGGGAATTTGTCCACAGGAAAGCGACGGTGGATCACGCTCTCTCTCTCTCTCTTTCTCTTTCTCTCTCTCTCTCGTATATCTATAATCTATGTGTTCGTATGTATTGTTATAGGGCAGAGGGGGAGAACCGAGAGTGAGAGAGAGATAGAGAGAGAGAGAGAGAGAACGAGCGAGGGGGGAAGGGAAGGGAGAGAGAGTACAGGGAGTGTATGGTAGATGGCAGAGATGGAGTGTGGTGGAGAAGGGTATTTATTCCTCTACGAATGTATATACACACATATACCTATACATGCACATAGATGAGTATATCTGTATATACAACAACACAGATACACATAAACATGGGCATACACATATATATATATATATATATATATATGTATACATATATATATGTATATATACACACACCTAATGGATTAGCGAGTCCATACTCCATAGTACAGCGCATTGAGCGTAGAAGCCGTGCATCAGCCTCATCAGCGCGTAATTGGCAGGGGGTAAAAGGTAACGGGAGCCGCACTCATCATCCAGGTCTCTCGTCCACCACCAGGCAGCCGCTTCTGCACGCAACGTGCGATCAACGGACTGGTGCTTCCTCGGTCCGGTGTTGCTGTGCGTGGTTGCTCGCAGGCTCGTGTAGACATGCACGATGGACAACAAACACATCTTGTGGTGTACGTGCCCCCCCTTCGGAAAACGGCGACGACCCTGCAGGCACGGCATCTACGACATGCACATCATCGAGATGAAGCGCATTCGGGGTGCTCGCGCGCCGTGCCCGAACCCCGTGCAGATGCCGAAGGGAATTGGACGCACGCACGGGCGCAGAGAGGATACGGGAGGGAGGGTGATGGAGGAGGGATGGAGGGGGGATGAGGCAGGATGAGGGGCCAGATGGAGGCAAGATGATGGGGGAGGTCGGAGGGGGACCAGAAGGCGGATGAGGTGGAGGAGGAGGGGTTCGATCGCCCCCTTCCATCCTCGTCCACCTCCCACTGCCTTATTCCCCATATCCTAAGATGGGGTTCTTGTTATTCCCCATATCCAAAGATGGGGTTCTTGTTATTCCCCATATCCAAAGATGGGGTTCTTGTTATTGGCGGACCGCGCCGGAAGGACACAGAACAGGACAGAACACCACACCCATCACTCAGACACACACGTAAGTTATTCCCCATATCCTAAGATGGGGTTCTTGATTCCCCATATCCAAAGATGGGGTTTTTGATTCCCCACTCACTCATCACTCAGACTCACTCATCAAGACTCACTCATCACTCAGACTCAGTCCTCACTCAGACACACCACTCATCACTCAGACTCACCACTCAGATTCACTCATCACTCAGACTCACTCATGCTCTCTCATCACTCAGACTCAGTCATCACTCAGACTCAGGCGATTCGCTCGTCTCAGCAATCTAAGGGGGGCGGCGGGGGGGTATTTCACGGGGTCCCGTTCGCGGAATTTTGTGGGGATGTCTCAGGCGGTTTGGCCATTTTCTGATCCAACATGTTTCGTTTTCGGAGCAGATTTGGAGGATGTCTCAGGCGATTCGCTCGTCTCAGCACTCTAAGGGGGGCGGCGGGGGGGTATTTCACGGGGTCCCGTTCGCGGAATTTTGTGGGGATGTCTCAGGCGGTTTGGTCATTTTCTCTTCCAACATGTTTCGTTTTCGGAGCAGATTTGGAGGAAGAGGAGGAGGAGTCAGGAGGAAGAGGAGGAGGAGGAGGAGGAGGAGGAAGAGGATGATGATGATGATGATGATGATGATGATGATGATGATGATGATGAGGATGATGATGATGATGATGATGATGAGGGGGAGGAGGAAGAGGAGGAGGAGACTGGGGAGGAGGAGGAGGAGGACGAGACAGGGGAGGAGTAGGAGTAGGAGTAGGCGGAGGAGGAGGAGGACGATGATGAGGAGAAGGAGGCGAGCATGAGCACGAGTAGGAGCAGTATAATGGGATGATGCTGATTATTACTTGGACGCCTCCTACTCCTCCTCCTTCCTCCTCCTCTTTTCTCCTCCCCTCCTGTCGGACTTACTCATACTCAGACTTGCTCATACACAGACTTACTCATACTCAGACTTACTCATACTCAGACCTACTCATACTCAGACTTACTCACACTCAGACATACTCATACACAGACTTACTCATACACAGACTTACTCACACCCAGACGTACTCATACACAGACTCACTCATACCCAGACTTACTCATACACAGTATTAGTCATACTCAGACTTACTCATACCCAGACGTACACATACACAGACTTTCTCATACACAGACCTACTCATACCCAGACTTACTCATACACAGACTTACTCATACACAGACAACTCATACTCAGCACCCCGAAGGGGAGCCGCCAGGGGTGGTTGCACGGGCTCGTTCGCGGCCATTTTGTGGGGATGTCTCAGGCGGTTTGCTTGTTTCTGTGCCCAACATCCTTCGCTTTCGGAGCAGATTTGGAGGATGTCTCGAGCGAGGCGCTCATTTCAGCACCCCTAAGGGGAGCCGCCAGGGGTGGTTGCACGGGCTCGTTCGCGGCCATTTTGTGGGGATGTTTCAGGCGGTTTGCTTGTTTCTGTGCCCAACATCCTTCGCTTTCGGAGCAGATTTGGAGGATGTCTCGAGCGAGGCGCTCATTTCAGCACCCCTAAGGGGAGCCGCCAGGGGTGGTTGCACGGGCTCGTTCGCGGCCATTTTGTGGGGATGTCTCAGGCGGTTTGCTTGTTTCTGTGCCCAACATCCTTCGCTTTCGGAGCAGATTTGGAGGATGTCTCGAGCGAGGCGCTCATTTCAGCACCCCTAAGGGGAGCCGCCAGGGGTGGTTGCACGGGCTCGTTCGCGGCCATTTTGTGGGGATGTCTCAGGCGGTTTGCTTGTTTCTGTGCCCAACATCCTTCGCTTTCGGAGCAGATTTGGAGGATGTCTCGAGCGAGGCGCTCATTTTCACCCCCCAGGTGGGCCAGATTTTGAGGATGTCTCGATCGGTTTGCTTGTTTTGGTGGCCAGGCTCGTGGGCGCAGATTCTTCTCAGGATGCCACAGGAGGCTCCAACAGGCTCCAGGAGGCCCCAGGAGACCACATGAGGTCCCAGGAGGCATCAGGAGGCCACAGAAAGATTCAAGAGGCCACAGGATGTCCCAAGAGGCTCCAGGAGGCCCCAGGAAGCTCCAGAAGGCCTCAGGAAACCACAGGAGGCCCCAGGAGGCAACAGGAAGCGCCAGGAGGCCTCGGAAGGCAACAGGAGGCCCCGAGAGGCCCCAGGAGCAGGAGGCCTCAGAAGGCAACAGGAGTGGCTCCAATCCCATGTGTTTTACGTATGCTCCTATCGATTGGGCCTCACCTGGAGCACGATTCTTTGATGTTCTACGTATGTTTCTATAGATGGTCCTTCTCCTGTGTACACAATCCTAAATGTTTTACTCATGTTCCTATGTATTGGGCCTCTCCTGGGGCACGAGTCCTTGGTGTTTTACGCGTGTTCCTATATATTGCCCTTCTCCTGTGGCTCTAATCCGCAATGTTTTATGTACGTCTGTTGCTATATATTGCGCCTCTCCTGGGGCACGAAACCTTCCTAGGAGGTCCCAGGAGGTCCCAAGAGGCTCCTGGAGACCCCAGGAAGCCCCAGTAGGTTTCAGGAGGCCCCAGGAGGCCCCAGGCTCATGCACAGAGACGCGCTCGTACTACTGAGGCTCATTCACACTCCAATTCATTCGCAGTTAGATTGATGTCCAGACCGTCACAACTGAAGCCCGTTAATATTCGAAAGCTCTTGCGCCTAGACATTCACGGCGGACAGGTCCATGCGAGTAGATGCACATATGGGGAGCTCCACGCAGTGAATAATTGGCGGACCGCGCCGGAAGGACACAGAACAGGACAGAACACCACACCCATCACTCAGACACACACGTAAGTTATTCCCCATATCCTAAGATGGGGTTCTTGATTCCCCATATCCAAAGATGGGGTTTTTGATTCCCCACTCACTCATCACTCAGACTCACTCATCAAGACTCACTCATCACTCAGACTCAGTCCTCACTCAGACACACCACTCATCACTCAGACTCACCACTCAGATTCACTCATCACTCAGACTCACTCATGCTCTCTCATCACTCAGACTCAGTCATCACTCAGACTCAGGCGATTCGCTCGTCTCAGCAATCTAAGGGGGGCGGCGGGGGGGTATTTCACGGGGTCCCGTTCGCGGAATTTTATGGGGATGTCTCAGGCGGTTTGGCCATTTTCTGATCCAACATGTTTCGTTTTGGGCAGATTTGGAGGTGTCTCAGGCGATTCGCTCGTCTTTAAGGGGGGCGGCGGGGGGGTATTTCACGGGGTCCCGTTCGCGGAATTTTGTGATGTCTCGGTTTGGTCACTTGGACGCCTCCTACTCCCTCTCCCTCCTCCTCTTTCCTCCTCCCCTCCTGTTGGACTTACTCATACTCAGACTTGCTCATACTCAGACTTACTCATACACAGACTTACTCATACTCAGACTTACTCATACTCAGACCTACTCATACTCAGACTTACTCACACTCAGACATACTCATACACAGACTTCCTCATACACAGACTTATTCACACCCAGACGTACTCATACACAGACTCACTCATACCCAGACTTACTCATACACAGTATTAGTCATACTCAGACTTCGCTTGGAGAGCAGATTGTGAGGATGTCTCAGGCGGGGCGCTGGTTTCAGCACCCCTAAGGGGAGCCGCCAGGGGTGTTTGCACGGGCTCGTTCGCGGCCATTTTGTGGGGATGTCTCAGGCGGTTTGCTTGTTTCTGGGCCAACATCCTTCGCTTGGAGAGCAGATTGTGAGGATGTCTCAGGCGGGGCGCTGGTTTCAGCACCCCTAAGGGGAGCCGCCAGGGGTGTTTGCACGGGCTCGTTCGCGGCCATTTTGTGGGGATGTCTCAGGCGGTTTGCTTGTTTCTGGGCCCAACATCCTTCGCTGTCGGAGCAGATTTGGAGGATGTCTCGAGCGAGGCGCTCATTTTCACCCCCCAGGTGGGCCAGATTTTGAGGATGCCTCGATCGGTTTGCTTGTTTTGGTGGCCAGGCTCGTGGCCCTAAGGGGAGCCGCCAGGGGTGGTTGCACGGGCTCGTTCGCGGCCATTTTGTGGGGATGTCTCAGGCGGTTTGCTTGTTTCTGGGCCCAACATCCTTCGCTTTCGGAGCAGATTTGGAGGATGTCTCGAGCGAGGCGCTCATTTTCACCCCCCAGGTGGGCCAGATTTTGGGGATGTCTCGATCGGTTTGCTTGTTTTGGTGGCCAGGCTCGTGGCCCTAAGGGGAGCCGCCAGGGGTGGTTGCACGGGCTCGTTCGCGGCCATTTTGTGGGGATGTCTCAGGCGGTTTGCTTGTTTCTGGGCCCAACATCCTTCGCTTTCGGAGCAGATTTGGAGGATGTCTCGAGCGAGGCGCTCATTTTCACCCCCCAGGTGGGCCAGATTTTGAGGATGTCTCGATCGGTTTGCTTGTTTTCGTGGCCAGGCTCGTGGCCCTAAGGGGAGCCGCCAGGGGTGGTTGCACGGGCTCGTTCGCGGCCATTTTGTGGGGATGTCTCAGGCGGTTTGCTGGTTTCTGGGCTCAACATCCTTCGCTTTCGGAGCAGATTTGGAGGATGTCTCGAGCGAGGAGCTCACTTCCACCCCCCAGGTGGGCCAGATTTTGAGGATGTCTCGATCGGTTTGCTTGTTTTGGTGGCCAGGCTTGTGAGCGCAGATTCTTCTCAGGATGCCACAGGAGGCTCCAACAGGCTCCAGGAGGGCCCAGGAGACCACATGAGGTCCCAGGAGGCATCAGGAGGCCACAGAAAAACTCAAGAGACCACAGGATGTCCCAAGAGGCTCCAGGAGGCCCCAGGAAGCTCCAGAAGGCCTCAGGAAACCGCAGGAGGCCCCAGGAGGCAACAGGAAGCGCCAGGAGGCCTCGGAAGGCAACAGGAGGCCCCGAGAGGCCCCAGGAGCAGGAGGCCTCAGAAGGCAACAGGAGTGGCTCCAATCCCATGTGTTTTACGTATGCTCCTATCGATTGGGCCTCACCTGGAGCACGATTCTTTGATGTTCTACGTATGTTTCTATAGATGGTCCTTCTCCTGTGTACACAATCCTAAATGTTTTACTCATGTTCCTATATATTGGGCCTCTCCTGGGGCACGAGTCCTTGGTGTTTTACGCGTGTTCCTATAGATTGCCCTTCTCCTGTGGCTCTAATCCGCAATGTTTTATGTACGTCTGTTGCTATAGATTGCGCCTCTCCTGGGGCACGAAACCTTCCTAGGAGGTCCCAGGAGGTCCCAAGAGGCTCCTGGAGACCCCAGGAAGCCCCAGTAGGTTTCAGGAGGCCCCAGGAGGCCCCAGGCTCATGCACAGAGACGCGCTCGTACTACTGAGGCTCATTCACACTCCAATTCATTCGCAGTTAGATTGATGTCCAGACCGTCACAACTGAAGCCCGTTAATATTCGAAAGCTCTTGCGCCTAGACATTCACGGCGGACAGGTCCATGCGAGTAGATGCACATATGGGGAGCTCCACGCAGTGAATGATTATTTGGACGCCTCCTACTTCCTCTTCTCTTCCTCCTGTTCTCCTCCTCCTCCTCCTCCTCCTCCTCCTCCTCTCCTCCTCTACTCAGACTTGCTCATACCCAGTCTTGCTCATACGCAGACTTATGCACACCCAGACATTCTCATACTCAGACCTACTCATACTCAGACTTACTCACACCCAGACGTACACATACACAGACTTACTCATACACAGGCTGACTCATACTCAGACTTACTCATACCCAGACGTACTCATACACAGACTTGCTCATACTCGGACCCACACATATTCAGACCTTCTCATAGTCTGAGTTGCCCAACGCACAGCAGATTGTGAGGATGTCTCAGGCGGGGCGCTGGGTTCAGCATCCCTAAGGGGAGCCGCCAGGGGGTATATCACGGGCCCGTTCGCGGCCAGTTTGTGGGGATGTCTCAGGCGGTTTGCTCGTTTTCGTGCTCAACATCCTTAGCTTTCATAGCAGGTTGTGAGCATGTCTCAGGCGGGGCGCTGGTTTCAGCACCCCTAAGTGGAGCCGCCAGGGGGTATATCACGGGCCCGTTCGCGGCCAGTTTGTGGGGATGTCTCAGACGGTTTCCTTGTTTTCATGCTCAACAGCCTTGGCTTTCATAGCAGATGCTGAGGATGTCTCAGGCGGGGCGCTGGTTTCAGCACCCCTAAAGGGAGCCGCCAGGGGGTATATCACGGGCCCGTTCGCGGCCAGTCTGTGGGGATGTCTTAGGCGGTTTCTTTGTTTTCATGCTCAACACCCTTGGCTGTCATAGCAGATTGTGAGGATGTCTCAGGCGGGGCGCTGGTTTCAGCACCCCTAAGGGGAGCCGCCATGGGGTATATCACGGGCCCGTTCGCGGCCAGTTTGTGGGGATGTCTGAGGCGGTTTCTTCGTTCCCATGTTCAACAACCTTGGCTTTCATAGCAGATTGTGAGGATGTCTCAGGCGGGGCGCTGGTGTCAGCACCCCTAAGTGGAGCCGCCAGGGGGTATATCACGAGCCCGTTCGCGGCCAGATTGTGTGGATGTCTCAGGCGGTGTCCTTGGTTTCATGCCCAACACCCTTGGCGTTCATAGCAGATTGTGAGGATGTCTCAGGCGGGGCGCTGGTTTCAGCACCCCTAATGGGAGCCGCCAGGGGGTATATCACGGGCCCGTTCGCGGCCAGATTGTGGGGATGTCTTAGGCGGTTTGCTCGTTTTTTATGCCCAACATCCTTGGCTTTCATAGCAGATTGTGAGGATGGAGGAAAGGGGGAAGAGGAGGAGGAGGAGGAGGAGGAGGAGGAGGAGGAGGAGGAGGAGGAGGAGTAAGAGTAAGAGTAAGAGTAAGAGGTTGAGGAGGAGGAGGAGGAGGAGGAGGAGGAGGAGGAGGAGGAGGAGGAGGAGGAGTAAGAGTACGAGGTGGAGGTGGAGGAGATCATCGTCGGGCCTGTCGCCAACGTGGACGGGCTATTATAGTCAAGCGCTCATGAACAGACACTCGCTACGGCATAAGATAAAACATGGGATGCACATAGGTATGGGGAGCTTCACGAAGTGAGTAGCTTTTCTCCCCCGTCCACCTCCATCTACCATTCTCCACATTCTCTTTCCATCCATCCTCCGTCCTCCTCCGCCTCCTCCTCCCCCTCCTCTGCCGTCCAGTCGTTCTTCTCTGTTTCCCCTCGCGCGCTTCGCGGCCCCATGGCGCGCCAAAGTTCGCATGGGTTTCCTGGATCACTTCGGCGCACCAGTGCGCGCGCTTCGCGGCACAAGGCCCAATTGGCAGGGTTCACAAGAGGCCCCGCCTGCTATTTTCCGCACCCCCTCTCGCTCTTCGCGGTCCCATAGGGAGCTCCAGGGGAGGTTCTCATGCAACGGTTCGCACGGGCTCTCGCCTTCCATTGCGGCGCGCCCCCCACCTGTTTCGTGGCCCCATAGGGAGCTCACATCAGAGCCCAAGTGCAAGGATTCGCACGAGTTCCCGCCTCTCAGTTCGGCTTGCCCCTCACACGCTCCGTGGCCACATATGGGGGTTCCAGCGAGGGCCCCAATGCCAGGCGTTGTGCCACCTCTCGCTTTAGATGTCGACGCTCTCTTCATTCGTTCCGTGGCCCCACAGGGAATCCCAAGTAAAGCCCAACAGCGTGGGTTCGCATGAGGTCTTTCGGGGCGACCAGCGACCAGCACGTGTCGCAGGGACTACCATGCGATGTGCCTCCACGAGCTGCTCCTGCGCTAGGGGAATAGAGCGGCATCTGTATATTTCGCGGGTGCCTGGACCAAGAAAAGCGCTCGTCGAGCATCCGTTCGTTCCCCAGCTCGCGCCCCCATCCCGCCGTGCTTGTGTTCGCCTCTGCTCATCCCGTCCGTGCCACAATTCTTGTTGCTGCCCTCGCCCCCATACTGCTCACAGTTGCGTATGGTTGAGTCCTTCGCCTCGATCTTTTGCTACAGCGCCTCGTGACGCCAGGGGAGGAGGCCTCCAGGGAACCGTCGGGGTTCTTCCGAGAAGCAGGAACGGTGAAAACAACCATGCAATTCAGTCCATGATCATCGATGACCACCGACTATCGGGGAAGAGGAAGGGGAGGAGGAGGAGGAGGGGGAGGAGGAGGAGGAGGAGGAGGAGGAGGAAGAAGAAGAAGAAGAAGAAGACGAAGAGGACGAGGAGAAAAATAGGAGGAGTGCACGGGCATGGCTGGGATCCCATACGTGTCGAACTTCTGTGGCCACCCGCCTTTGCTCCCCTTTTCCCTTTTCACGTTTTGCCTGGAAGCTGCTGACACCCACCTCGGCACCGCACTCCAGGCTGGCGCGTGTCGAGGAGCGGACAGCTTCGTCGTCGTTGTCGTCGTCGTCATCGTCGTCGTCGTCGACACCCATTCGCCCCCGGACCTGGGGCGCGGCCCGCTGCGCTCGCCGCGGCGGGCCGCCCGCGGCTCCCGCTGCTGGAGTACCTGCCGTCGAGGGAGGCGCCCGCGCGGCGGCGCACTCGCGGCCGCCGCCCGCCGCCGCCGCCGGCGCTGGCGGGACCAGGAGCAGGGACCAGGTTAGGGGAACAAACAACGGTGTAAATTAACAAAAGGACTCGGAGGTCCACGCGGGTTCCTCGGATCGGCGTTGGGGCCCACTGGCGGCGCCTCCGGCGCAGCTACTGGCACGCTCCGCGCGCCATGGAGGGGGTTCCAACGCCGATCCGAGAAACCCGCGCGGACTTCCAAGTTTTTATGTCTGCTTAATCGTTAGTCTTCCTAGAGGAGCAGCAGCAGGAGGAGTAGCAGCAGGACGACGAGGGCGCGGCTTACGACAGCGCAGGCCGTTCAAGGTCGGCCGATTCCTGGCCTCTGCCTGCGGTCAACCATGAGCGCCCACGCTGGGGTCGCCGCCGCGTCGACACGGCACGCGCGTGTCGTACGCGCCCTGCCACATACCAGTCCTCCAGATATTCGACTATATATATGTACACATATATATACATATATATATATATATATATATATACATAGATTGAGGTTGAGTTGTTTCTTGATGTTCTGCCTCTGCAGGCAGTTTCGGACCTCGGGACGGCCCTTGGGGGCCGAAGCTAGCCCCAGGGAGGCCGAAAGAGGAACGCACGCCATGGCTGAAACATTAACGACGATGGCGACGGCGGCGGCGGCGGCGACAGCGGCGGCGATGGTGTCGCCGTCGCCGCCACCACACCTTGGTGCGGTCACAGAACAGCTCAGGGGGGAAAGAAAGTCGGTCCCAGGGAGAGCGTCGAGTTTGGTCAACCCTGAGTCGTCATCGCCCTCGTCGCCGCGGATGTCGTCGTCGTCGTCGCCGTCGCCGACGAGGACTGAGGCTCGATAGAGTTTTGGGCGTTTTTTCCTTGAAAGGGCGTGGGCCCAGGGTTCTCTGTTAGTACCTAGATTGTCCCCAGTGCCATGTTGGGGAAGGGCCGGCGACTTTCCGCCAGATAGAAAACTAGGTAAAGTCGCGTTTTGTGTAGAAACAATGGGTTTCGCGCGTGCCCGCTCGAGGAAGGTGTGTCTCCAGGTGCACAGTCCCATGGTTCTCTTTCAGTTGATGAACCTGTCCCCTTTGTGCCTTGTTGGGTGTGGGCCAGCGGATGTCTGGTCGATACGAAACAAATTATAAAGTCTGAATTTCAGTCGAACAAGTGCGCTTCCCGCGTGCCCGCTCGAGGAAAGTGCGCCCTCCATCTCGGATCCTCGATCTAAAAACGGTGCGGAGCGTTTCGAGCAGAATCCTCAACAAATAACGTGGTCTGGGCCCAGAGATTTGCGAGTGTCCGCTCGAGGATTGTGCGTCCTGCGCCCGTAATCTTGTGCAAACGATAAAAGTGCGGAGGCCCCAGGAGGCCCAGTAAGCCCTTGGGCGCCCCTGGATGATGCTCTGGGAGCTGGAGTCCTCTTCTAATTTGGAAGGGATCGTGGCCGAGAGCGGGCGCAACGTAATTTACGAGGGATCGTGGCGGTGGGGGCGCGGACGCAGTGTAATTTGCGAAGGGTCCTCGCCTTGGGAGTGCGCAAACACGATTATTTACTAGGGATCCTGGCCTTTGCAGCGCGGACGAACATTAATTTACACGGATCCTGGCCGTGGGGACCCGAACCCAGTGTAATTTGCGAGGGATCTTAGATTGCGGACGCAGCATAACTCAGAAGGGATTGTGGCCCTTGCGCGCGGACGCTGTGTAAGTTACAAGGGACTGTGGCCTGGGAGCGCAGACGCAGCATATTTCACGAGGGATCGTTGCCTGTGGAGCTCGAACGCAGTATAGGGTACCAGAGGTTGCGGCACTGGAACGCAAACCCCGCGTACTTTGATACGGATTGTGGCGGTGAGAGCGTGGATCCAGGGGAGACAGATTACATAGCAGGGTGGATCGTCCCTTAGTTTTTCCCTTGGCACGTTCCGTGCGGTAGAGGGAAGCAAGTAGTGGGCATTCCCCCTCTCCCCCAAATTCAAAGTTGGCACGCGCGGGGAAGACTGCGGTCGAAATGCAACCGCCAGCAGTGATCATTGGGGGGGGGGCATTGACAGGTGAATGTGGCATGAGTGTTCGCTAATTTCGTCCGAGGCCTGTGGCACGTCCCCCGACGCGTCCTCTGGCACGTTCTCTGGCTTGCGCGTCCCCTGGCGCGTTCACGGCGCGCCCCCTGGCACGAGTCACGAGTCCCGTGGCACGTCCCATGGCGCGTTGCTTGGTACGTTCCTTGGCACGTTCCGTTGCGCGTACCCTTGACATGGCGCGCGGCGCGTCCCCTGGCGCGTGCCCTGGTGCGTCCCTTGGGGCGTCACTGTGCCCTTCCCCTGGCGCGTCCCCTGGGATCCCCCCCCATCTGACGTCACCCAGCGTGTCCGCTAGCGCGTCCCTTGGCACGCCCCCTTTCTTTCCGTTGGCCCGCCCCCCTGGCGCGTCCCGCGGTGGCGTTTCCCTTGGCACGTCGCGTAGCACCGCGCGTGGCACGCCCCATGGCGCGTCCCGCGGTAAGTCCCCTGGCGCTCCCCGCGACGCGTCCCCTTGCACGTACCGTGGCGCAGCCCCTGTCGCGTCCCGCGGCGCGCCCCCTGGCAGCATCGTCGCAGCACGATGCTCGGAGCATCATTTGGGGAATCACATCGCAACATGTCGCGGCACCGCGGGGCCGATCCACGACGCAATAGAGAACAGCACAGTTCAACGCAGCATGACGCAGCACAGTGCGCCACAGCACGGATCCATCGCAATTCGAGCCAGGATCGCGGCCTTGATTGCTTGCGATAGGCCTCGGGCCCTCGGAGTGCGGCTCCCTCGTCAGGAGATGGTATGCGGCCTCAGGACGGTGAGTCGCGGCGGACGCGGCTCGTCCCAATCTCGGTTTGTCTTGTCTTTCTTCGAGTAGGGTCGGTTCCGCCTTCGTTTCGGTTCTTAGTGTCCCATCTCCTCTTGATACAGTCCGTCGTGTCTCGGTTCGCCGCGTTTCGGTTCGCCCATTCTCGGTGCGTTTCTCGTTGGCTCGGATTCTCGCAAGTGAATCGGATCTTGCTTGCTTGCCCTCGCTTGGCTGGTTACGGCTTGCGGGGCGGGGGTCCCATTACTCACGCGCCGCGTGCGTTCTCGAGGTGACGGAGAGGGGGCAAGGGGCCGACATCCCCGTCGTGAAGCAAGAGTATCTTCAGCCTTTGCCGCGGGGCACAGACATCCGAGGTTTCCGACGACGTCGGAACCCTCCTCGAAATCAGCTCCCTGGGGTCGGGTTGGGTCGGGACGTGAGTCAAGAGTTGGCCCGGACTACTTGCCCACAGGATCCCCCAAGCGCCACACTTGCACCTCTTCCCCCGTCTTTCCTCCTATCCGTTGCCTTTGGCCCAAGCCGTGCAGCCTTGATTGGGCATCAAGCCCTCCCTTACCCACCCTTGCTGCACGGTTTGGGTCTCAAAGGCAAGATTTCTTGGTTCGGCCAGGTCGCAGGTCTGCCTTCGCGGTCTGGGCCATACTTTGCCAGTTTACCGGCCAGGGTCGCCTTCGTGACCGTGCGCGGCGGCCTGCCCCCGGGGTCCACAGAGCCTTCCAGCTACCTTCGGGTCCATTTGGGCTTGGGTGCGGCCATTGCCGCGTGCCTGCTTCGGCGGCTCGCGGGGGCTGGCGCTTGTGTTCACCGATGGTTTGGCCCGGGGCAAAGCCCACGCCCATCGTAAAACCGTCTCACCTATGCCAGCGTGCTGGGCGGGTGTGGCGGGGTGTGCAGAAGTTAAGCTCCATCGAGAGGCGGAGAGATTGGGCCTGGATCTCGTGACGTGGCTTTCGGAGGGGGCCGTTTCTCCCTTTTGCCTTTGCTCCAGGCCCGGGTGCTGCATTGTATAATGGTGCATCCTGTACGCTGTCGCGTGTGTAATGAGTTGAAGTTGGTGGAGCACCCCGCGCGTTTCGACTGCAACCAGCTCAGCGCGTGTTATGCGTTCAGACAGCTCGAACTCAAGGTTCAGGCCAGATCTGTCAGGATTTTGGCGCCAAGAACGGCCTGATCCACAACGCAGAAGAGGACAGCACTGTTCAATGCGGCATGGCGAATTTCAAGTCACCACAGCACAGCCCCGGGCACGGTACGTCAGCAACGATACCTTCAGCTTTGCAAGCGCCCGTTGCCTACATTCTGGTATATTGAGAACGCTTCCGCGCGCCACATTGCTATTTCCCTTGTCGGGTTCGTGGGTCGATCACGTCTTTGATAAATGACGCGGTTACATAGGGCCGACAAATTAGTTTGTTGAGAATGTGGCAGACAACACGCTTGTCCTGCAATGTTTGAGGACCTCTCAGGCGAACCACTCGTTCTGCAGAATTCGATGAGGACGTCTCGAGCGAAACGCTCGTTGTGCAGAGTTTGGGTAACATGGGCGCCCCAGGGTGCTGCGTGAGGCTCTGAGAGTGCACTTATCAGATCTTCGTAGCTGTCGAATTCTGGAGGGGTCCCACACAGCACAGTTCTAAGGGCGCACATCCTTGGTAACTTACGAGGGTCTAGTTCCTCGGATTTGGGCTCCTTCGGCAGGAGACGCCATGTGGTTTAGGGAGGGCGAGCCGAGACGTACCCGGCTCGTCCCAGTCTCGGTTCGTCATGCCTCGATTCGATTAGCGTTCTTGTTTTCGTCTCCGTTCGTATTGCTTCGATTCCTCTTGTCTCAGTTCGTCGCGCCTCGTTTCGCTGCATTTCGGTCCGTGAATTGTCGGTGCGTTTCGCCTCGTTTCGGATTCGCTCTCTGTTGGTTCGTCCCGCTCTCGAGCTGTTTGAGCCCCCCGAATATTTCGATTGCAACCAGCTCTGGGCGAGCTGTGCGTTGATGACCCGAGGTTCGGATCCATGTCAGTTCGGTCTGGAGTCGGATGCCAAGGATATCCACAACGCAATAGAGCGCAGCTCAGCTTAACCTGGCATGACCTTTTTCAATTCAGCACAGCACAGCACAGCATAGCCCATGACGCGGTACATTACCATCGGTATTCTCAGCAGTGCAATTGCCCATCACCCATTCATGTATCTTAAAAACGTGTCCATGCCTCGCAACATACTGTCTATGTACTATATGTGTACATGTTATATATTATATATATATATATAATATATATATATATAATTATATATATAGATATGAGAGAGAGAGAGCGTGATCCACCGCCGCTTTACTGTGGAAAATTGCCAGCCTTTTCCTCTGGAACCCGGGGGTCGCCTCCCCCCCCCCCCTCCGAAAATCCCCCCCTCCCCTCCCCTGCTGGACCCTCCCCCCCCTCTCCCCCGGCACCCCCCCCCCTCTCCTAACCCCTCGCCCCCCCCCCCCTCCCCCTCGAAAACCGGGGGGGGTCACTACCGGTTCGAACCCCCCCCCCCCCCCTCCGGATCCGGAAAACCGGGGGGGGTCACTACCGGTTCGAACCCCCCCCCCCCCTCGAAAACCGGAGGGGGATCACTACCGGTTCGAACCCCTCCCACCCCCCCCCACTCACCGCCAGCAAACGACTCCCGGTCCCTACCACCGTCCGCATCACATCCCCCACTGTTGTTCCCAGCACCACTGTCCTCACCACCACTGTCCCCACTGTGTCCCCACCAGTGCCCCCACCACTGTCGCACTGTCCCCACTGTCCCCGCCACTGTTCCCACCACGGTTCCACTCTCCCCACTGTCTCCACGGCCCCAACCACTGCCCGACTATCCCCACTGTCCCCACTGTCCCACTGCCTCCGCCGCTGTCCCACTGAGCTGTCCCACTGTTCTGTCCCCACTGTCCCCACCACTGTCCCCACTGTACCTCTGTCCCATTGTCCCACCGCCGTCCTCGCCACCGCCTTCACCACTGTCCCCACCACCATTGTGCCCTCCACTGTCCCACGGTTTCCACCTCATTCCCACTGTGCCCACACCACTGCCCCCACCACCACCGTCCCCACCACTGTCCACTGTCCCCCCTGTTCCCACCATTGTCCCCACCACTGTCCCCACCACCCACTACCGGCCCTCTACTGTCCCATTGTCCCACTGTCCCCACCACTGTCCCGCTGTCCCCTCACCACTGTCCCCACCAACACCGTCCCCACCACTGTCCGCACCCCCACTCGGTTTTCGAGGGGAGGGGGGGGGGGGTTCGAACCGGTAGTGACCCCCCCCCCTTTTCATGATGAACGGGGGGGGGGGGGAGGGTTCGAACCGGTAGTGATCCCCCCCGGTTTTCCCGAGGGGGGGGGGGGGAGGGGTTCGAACCGGTAGTGACCCCCCCCTGGTTTTCCGCCAGCAGCGGTAGAACACGCTCTTTCATATATATATATATATATATATATGTGTGTGTGTGTGTGTGTGTGTTTGTGCATGGCCTCCGGCCAGTGCCGCCGATCCGGGGGGCTCCGGATTCAGTGATTTTCGCGGCTCTGTGGCTTCCTCCCTCTTCGATGATTCTGGTCCTTTTTCTTCACCCTAGTTCTCGATGGTGATGGTGATGATGATGATGATGATGATGGTGGTGATGATGATGGTGCTGATGATGGTCGTGGTGGCGGTGATAGTGGGGAAATGCGCTCTTGGGGTCGTCGGAGACGCTTTTTGGAGCTGACGTGCCGTGTTTGCGAGGGAGGGCGCTCTTGGAGCCGTCGGGGGCGCTTTTTGGAGCTGACGCGCCTTTTGTGGGGGTACCTGGAGCGGTCCCGGGGGGCGGTCCGGGGAGGGTTCCGAGGGGAGGGTCCTGGGGGCGGTAGCGGCTAGATCTGAGGGGGGTCCCTGAGACCTCCCGAAAAATCTTGGGGATGCGCAAATCATTAAGAAAACGCCAGATGGGGGATCGACCCCCCCACTCTTCCCCCCTTCCCCGAGGGGGTCTGGGGAGGGTTCCGAGGGGAGAGTCCTGGGAAGGGGGGGCCCTGGGACCCCTTGAAACATTGTGGGGATGCGCAAATCACATAACAACGCCAGATGGGGGACCGCCCCCCCCCCCCTCCCCCCCTTCTCCGGCAGAGCCACCCCGGCGACCCCCTCCCAAGCAGAGCTGAAGCTCTCTTGCTGAGGCTCCTTGTAATGTCCAAAACCGATGAAAAAATGATGACCCCCCCCTGGATCCCGACTGTCATTAATTCGCATCCGAATAGCTATTTTATCTGTCCCCCCTGGAAAAAATCCATGGATGCCGACCGATGCCACTTGTATATACCTCGGTGCCAGGGAGAATGCCGATGTGACATTGTAGCTTGGTGTAGCCCCTTCTGTCTAGCCTGGATGGCGCGCCGGCCCTCGTTGTAACCTGGTGTAGCCCCGCTTGCGTGGCCCAGAGGGGGGACGGCCTTCATCGTATCCTGGTGTAGCCCCGCAAATTTGGCCCAGAGGGCGGTGCGACCTTCGCTGTAACCTGGTGTAGCCTTGGTGCGGCCTCGAACTGAGCGGCTTGCTGAGGGCCTTTCTGGCCTGGAGGGGGATCCGGCCTTCGTCGTAACCTGGTCGAGCCCCTCTCGCGTCCTGTTGCATAATATTTTCATCACATGTCGCCGGTCTGATGAGGCCATCTTGAGCCAACTTGGACCATATTGCGCCATCTTGGAGGCAATCTTAAAGCCCTTGTGGCCCTCTCGGCACCAGAGGGCGTGCGCATCCCCAAGTGCGGTCTCTTTCCACGCCAGGCTCGGGCGTGTCAGGTGTGGCTTGTTCGCAACCCAGACAGGGTGCGCGGTGCGCAGGGAGTGGTCCCTGAGCGCAGTTTCTATCCACGCTGGGGTCGCAGGGCGTGGCAGGCGTGGCCTGACGCCAAGGGGGGGTGCGCAGGAATCTGCCCCTGCACGCAGGGCGCCAGGGCGGTCGCGGGGACGTCTCCAGCGATCCAGTTTGCCCCGCCTTCCTTTGGTTTTCTATAGGCGCACTACAGCGCTGGGGAAAACCATGTTTTCAATTGTCTCCCCAAAATGATGTGTTAAAACAGTTTTTAACACGCCGGATGGCCGGATCCGGCGGATTTGCCAATGCAAAGCACCGGACATCTTCAGCAATGGAGGCATGTACCCCAGTTGCTTTCAAGTTGTATGGCAATTCGAACGTGTCTTGGCATCACAAGAAGAGCTTCCTACGTAGTCTTTTCCTGTCTCGTGAGCTCTTCAATGTGCGCATTACTGTCCCGAGTGCCCGGGACATGGTCACCTACAACACCTGCTACATGCGTCCTGACATACCGACATAGAAGCGACACTGAGCATACCGACATAGAGGTAAGGCGTCTGCTGGACATGCCGTCTGTCGATTGTGTGATATATTGTGCACGCCTCGCGTACGTCAAGCAATTGCTCAGTCTTGCCCCGCGTGCTTTGCTTGGGCTGCTCCACCTCCGGCGCGGTGAGCGCAGGCTCCCGTGGGTCCGCCAGTTTTTCATGTTTGCAATTCGCTCCTGGATTTGCGGCCTTGTTCCTGACACCCTTCCGCCGTGTTTTGACGATCCTGACGGTTGGCACCAATTCATCCTCCCCTCTAGCTGGTCAGACGCCCATGAGTCCCTTCACTACTTCGAGAGTGTAACTGACCGTGTGCAGAATGCTCAGCCTGCAGATGGCGAGCGTCAGTTGGCTCATAAATGCCACCAGTGCCAGCGTTCCTTCGCAACGAAACGTGCGGTTGAGTCACATGCCCGCGCCAAACACGGCGACCGCCTGCTCATACGTTGTTATGTCGCCAACAACACGTGCCCGTGTTGTGGCACTGACTTCAGAGATTGCCTGCGGCGCATGGCTCATTTATCTGACCGTAGACGGCCCAAGTGCTCAGACTGGGTTTTCGCACACGTGCTCTCCGCTGTCGAGCGAATGTGTAGCTGCACTCGACAAGGAGGGCCGTGCCGCTGGCACTGCTGCACAGCGGGCTGGGCGCACTCATTCTTTGGCCCAGCTTCGTGCTCGCCGCGCCAGCGGTGCCATCGTTGGGCGCATCGGTGCTTGACGTGGCCCGAGTGTGCGCGCCGCGACCTGGCAGCGCAGCGATCCCACTATATGGGATACTGTGCGCGCCGAGCGACTATCCCAGTATATGGGATAACGATTTTGTCGCATCTGGGGATTATCCTGCCCTAGTACCAATATATATATATATATACACACACAAACAAATACAAGACTGCAGTGGCGCTTCGCCCCATGCACCTTGGTCCTTGAAGTTTGGTATGCAGGCGGAATGGCAGGAAGGCCAAGCCGACAATTTTGCGATAACTCCTGGTTGCCTTTTCCAGCATCGCCGCTATAATGATGTTATTCGTTATCCTTCCTCCGTGCGTATTGCTCCTTAGTTTCGGCATACCTTGCGCATTCTCCCCATCCTCCTCAGCTCTTTTTTGCGGAGGCTCCTCCTTGGAGAGCCTGTAGGGGCCTCACAACAGTTGTTCCGGGCTTTCATAAGGCCTTCTGGAGGCCTCCAGGGCGTATTCTGGGGGCCTCTGGGGGCTCCCTCGGGCCACCCTGCCTCCAACCGCCGTTTCCCTGAACGACCAAATCACGATTTGGAATTCTTCCGAGGGTGTCTTTGGGCCATCTTGTGCCGCCATGGGGCTCTCTGAGGGCCATCTTGTGCCCGTGTTGTGCCGTTTGGGGGCTCTCTTGGACTGCCTGGAAGCTCTTTCGGATGGTTGTGGGGCGATTTGGGAGCCTCCCAGGCGGCTTCGGACGCCCAGAAGACCACCGTCTTGGAGCGTCGGGATATCCGAAAAGAGGAGAACCCCAAAATTCACCAAAAAGCTACGGAAAATCACTGATTTGTGCCTCGGGGGGGCTTCTTGGGAGTGCTCTGGAAACCTGTTTGGGGCCGTCCTGGAGGCCTCCTGGGCCATCTTGAGATCACGTCGGTCACTCTTGGAGCGCTCTTGTGCTGTCTTGGGGGTCTCTGGGACGTCTCCGATGACCCCCCTGATCGCCTTAAGTGTGCTGGGAAAGCCTGGCAAAACGCTTTACGAGGCCCGGTGGCCGCTTCGAGGCCCGTCCGGAGGGCCCCAAAACCCCAGGTCCCGGGAGTCCGGTTGTGGGGGGGGGTGATGGGTTTTCCCCCCGCCCGGGCTTATAATTACGCTACCGAGGAACCCCACATACTTAGTTTAATTTTTCCCAACCATCCTGTGGTGTTGGGTCCTCGTTTTGAAGAGACGGTGCCCCGCGTCCTCTCCTCCTCCTCCTCTCCTCCTCCTCCCCCTCCTCCTCCCTCCTCCTCCCTCTCCTCCCTCCTCTCTGCGTTTCACCCACCCATTACAGCGCTTCGTGGCTCCATAGGGAGCTCCACCGAAGGCCCCAGTGGGGGTGTTCGCATGCGGTTCCCCCACCCAGGGCAGCGTTTCGTGGCCCCATAGGGAGCTCCACCGAAGGCCCCAGTGTTCGCATGCGGTTCCCCCACCCAGGGCAGCGTTTCGTGGCCCCATAGGGAGCTCCACCGAAGGCCCCAGTGGGGGTGTTCGCATGCGGTTCCCCCACCCAGGGCAGCGTTTCGTAGCCCCATAGGGAGCTCCACCGAAGGCCCCAGTGGGGGTGTTCGCATGCGGTTCCCCCACCCAGGGCAGCGTTTCGTGGCCCCATAGGGAGCTCCACCGAAGGCCCCAGTGGGGGTGTTCGCATGCGGTTCCCCCACCCAGGGCAGCGTTTCGTGGCCCCATAGGGAGCTCCACCGAAGGCCCCAGTGGGGGTGTTCGCATGCGGTTCCCCCACCCAGGGCAGCGTTTCGTGGCCCCATAGGGAGCTCCACCGAAGGCCCCAGTGGGGGTGTTCGCATGCGGTTCCCCCACCCAGGGCAGCGTTTCGTAGCCCCATAGGGAGCTCCACCGAAGGCCCCAGTGGGGGTGGCATGTTCGCATGCGGTTCCCCCACCCAGGGCAGCGTTTCGTGGCCCCATAGGGAGCTCCACCGAAGGCCCCAGTGGGGGTGTTCGCATGCGGTTCCCCCACCCAGGGCAGCGTTTCGTAGCCCCATAGGGAGCTCCACCGAAGGCCCCAGTGGGGGTGTTCGCATGCGGTTCCCCCACCCAGGGCAGCGTTTCGTGGCCCCATAGGGAGCTCCACCGAAGGCCCCAGTGGGGGTGTTCGCATGCGGTTCCCCCACCCAGGGCAGCGTTTCGTAGCCCCATAGGGAGCTCCACCGAAGGCCCCAGTGGGGGTGTTCGCATGCGGTTCCCCCACCCAGGGCAGCGTTTCGTGGCCCCATAGGGAGCTCCACCGAAGGCCCCAGTGGGGGTGTTCGCATGCGGTTCCCCCACCCAGGGCAGCGTTTCGTGGCCCCATAGGGAGCTCCACCGAAGGCCCCAGTGGGGGTGTTCGCATGCGGTTCCCCCACCCAGGGCAGCGTTTCGTGGCCCCATAGGGAGCTCCACCGAAGGCCCCAGTGGGGGTGTTCGCATGCGGTTCCCCCACCCAGGGCAGCGTTTCGTGGCCCCATAGGGAGCTCCACCGAAGGCCCCAGTGGGGGTGCCCCATAGGGAGCTCGCATGCGGTTCCCCCACCCAGGGCAGCGTTTCGTGGCCCCATAGGGAGCTCCACCGAAGGCCCCAGTGGGGGTGTTCGCATGCGGTTCCCCCACCCAGGGCAGCGTTTCGTGGCCCCATAGGGAGCTCCACCGAAGGCCCCAGTGGGGGTGTTCGCATGCGGTTCCCCCACCCAGGGCAGCGTTTCGTGGCCCCATAGGGAGCTCCACCGAAGGCCCCAGTGGGGGTGTTCGCATGCGGTTCCCCCACCCAGGGCAGCGTTTCGGCCCCATAGGGAGCTCCACCGAAGGCCCCAGTGGGGGTGTTCGCATGCGGTTCCCCCACCCAGGGCAGCGTTTCGTGGCCCCATAGGGAGCTCCACCGAAGGCCCCAGTGGGGGTGTTCGCATGCGGTTCCCCACCCAGGGCAGCGTTTCGTGGCCCCATAGGGAGCTCCACCGAAGGCCCCAGTGGCTGTTCGCATGCGGTTCCCCCACCCAGGGCAGCGCTTCGTGGCCCCATGGGGAGCTCCACCGAAAGCCCCCGTGGCGCAGTTCGCATGCGCTTCCCCCACCCAGGGCAGCGCTTCGTGGCACCATAGGGAGCTCCACCGAAGGCCCCAGTGGCGCAGTTCGCATGCGGTTCCCCCACCCAGGGCAGCGTTTCGTAGCCCCATGGGGAGCTCCACCGAAGGCCCGCCCCGGTGGCGCAGTCCGCATGCGGTCCCCCCATCCAAGGCAGCGCTTCGTGGCCCCATATGGGCGGCACCCACAACGCGTTACCAACAATTGCTTATGGTTGGGTCTTTCGCCAGGATAATTATGTGTTTGCTTTTTTATACAATATATATATGCACAATCCTGCGTTCTGAGACCTCGTCGCGAATGTTCCCTATGGGTCATCCAACGCCAAATTGCGGTGGATAATCACTGCACCAAGAGATCACCCCCTGCGCTGGCCCTATAGTCCCGGGAGACTGCCAAGCCTGCTAAGCTTTGCGACAGTGTCGTGGGTGGCGGCCGCGCTCAGAGACCCCCTGTGGTGTCGACAAAGTGCCACGGCTGCAAAGCTTTGCGCCAGCGTCGTGGATAGCGGCCGAGCTGAGAGACCACCCCCTGCCCACCCCCTTTGGTGTCGAGAAAGTGCCACGCCTGCTAGGCTTTGCGCCAGTGTCGTGGATGGCGGCCGAGCTGAGAGACCACCCCCTGCGCACCCCCTGTGGTGTCGCGAAACTGCCACGCCTGCTAGGTTTTGCGCCAGTGTCGTGGATAGCGGCCGAGCTGAGAGACCACCCCCTGCGCACCCCCTGTGGTGTCGAGAAAGTGCCACGCCTGCAGGCTTTGCGCCAGTGTCGTGGATAGCGCCGAGCTGAGAGACCCCCCCTGCGCACCCCCTGTGGTGTCGAGAAAGTGCCACGCCTTGCTAGGCTTTGCGCCAGTGTCGTGGATAGCGGCCGAGCTGAGAGACCACCCCCTGCGCACCCCCTGTGGTGTCGAGAAAGTGCCACGCCTGCTAGGCTTTGCGCCAGTGTCGTGGATAGCGGCCGAGCTGAGAGACCACCCCCTGCGCACCCCCTGTGGTGTCGAGAAAGTGCCACGCCTGCTAGCCTTTGCGCCAGTGTCGTGGATAGCGGCCGAGCTGAGAGACCACCCCCTGCGCACCCCCTGTGGTGTCGAGAAAGTGCCACGCCTGCTAGGCTTTGCGCCAGTGTCGTGGATAGCGGCCGAGCTGAGAGACCACCCCCTGCCCACCCCCTTTGGTGTCGAGAAAGTGCCACGCCTGCTAGGCTTTGCGCCAGTGTCGTGGATAGCGGCCGAGCTGAGAGACCACCCCCTGCGCACCCCCTGTGGTGTCGAGAAAGTGCCACGCCTGCTAGGCTTTGCGCCAGTGTCGTGGATAGCGGCCGAGCTGAGAGACCACCCCCTGCGCACCCCGTGTGGTGTCGAGAAAGTGCCACGCCTGCTAGGCTTTGCGCCAGTGTCGTGGATAGCGGCCGAGCTGAGAGACCACCCCCTGCGCACCCCCTGCGGTGTCGAGAAAGTGCCACGCTTGCTAGGTTTGCGCCAGTGTCGTGGATAGCGGCCGAGCTGAGAGACCACCCCCTGCGCACCCCCTGTGGTGTCGAGAAAGTGCCACGCCTGCTAGGCTTTGCGCCAGTGTCGTGGATAGCGGCCGAGCTGAGAGACCACCCCCTGCGCACCCCTGTGGTGTCGAGAAAGTGCCACGCCTGCTAGGCTTTGCGCCAGTGTCGTGGATAGCGGCCGAGCTGAGAGACCACCCCCTGCGCACCCCCTGTGGTGTCGAGAAGTGCCACGCCTGCTAGGCTTTGCGCCAGTGTCGTGGATAGCGGCCGAGCTGAGAGACCACCCCCTGCCCACCCCCTTTGGTGTCGAGAGAGTGCCACGCCTGCTAGGCTTTGCGCCGAACTGAGAGACACCCCCTGCGCACCCCCTGTGGCGTCGAGAAGGTGCCACGCCTGCCAGGCTTTGCGACAGTGTCGTGGATAGCGACCGAGCTGAGAGGCACCCCCTGACCACCCCTCTAGCGGCCGAGCTGAGAGACCACCCCCTCGTGGTGTCGAGAAAGTGCCACGCCTGCTAGGCTTTGCGCCAGTGTCGTGGATAGCGGCCGAGCTGAGAGACCACCCCCTGCGCACCCCCTGTGGTGTCGAGAAAGTGCCACGCCTGCTAGGCTTTGCGCCAGTGTCGTGGATAGCGGCCGAGCTGAGAGACCACCCCCTGCGCACCCCCTGTGGTGTCGAGAAAGTGCCACGCCTGCTAGGCGTTGCGCCAGTGTCGTGGATAGCGGCCGAGCTGAGAGACCACCCCCTGCGCCCCCTGTGGTGTCGAGAAAGTGCCACGCCTGCTAGCCTTTGCGCCAGTGTCGTGGATAGCGGCCGAGCTGAGAGACCACCCCCTGCGCACCCCCTGTGGTGTCGAGACAGTCCCACGCCTGCTGGGCTTTGCGCCAGTGTCGTGGATAGCGGCCGAGCTGAGAGACCACCCCCTGCCCACACCCTTTGGTGTCGAGAGAGTGTCACGCCTGCTAGGCTTTGCGCCAGAGTCGTGGATAGGGACCGCGGTGAGAGACCACCCCCTGCGCACCCCCTGTGGTGTCGAGAAAGTGCCGCGCCTGCAAGGCTTTGCGCCAGTGTCGTGGATAGCGGCCGAGCTGAGAGACCACCCCCTGCCCGCCCCCTTTGGTGTCGAGAGAGTGCCACGCCTGCTAGGCTTTGCGCCAGTGTCGTGGATAGCGGCCGAGCTGAGAGACCACCCCCTGCGCACCCCCTGTGGTGTCGAGAACGTGCCACGAGCTGTGCTGCGCTGTGCTGAGCTGAGCCGTGCTGGGCTGTGCTGAGCTGAGCTGAGCCGAGCTGTGCTGTGCTGAGCTGAGCTGAGCTGTGCTGTGCTGTGCTGAGGAGTTGAGCTGAGCTGAGCAGTGCTGTGACGAGGGGGGGAAGAGTGAAGTGCGCGTGTGTGTGCGTGAGTGAGGGGAGGAAGAAAGAGAGAGGAGGGGAGGTGTGAGGAGACGCGGGCGCGGCGCGGCAGGGAAGAAAACCAGAACCCCACGAAGCATTCGGGGAAATATAGGAAGAGGAAGGGATACATATATATATATATATATATATACATACATATGTATGAATGTATATATGTATGTATGTATATATATATATATATATATATATATACGTCGCCGCACTGGCTGAAGCTTCTCAGGCGACCGAAGACGCCACGCTCTAGCTTGTCCCACACCGCTGTCAGACAGATGTGTTGTTGATGAGCAGGAGCAGCGGCGGCTGGCGCCTGCTGCGTTTTGTTTCGTTCAATCCGCTGACCCTGGCGGCTTCAGCCAGATTGCAGGACGTCGCAAGCGAGTTCGTGAAGCACGACGTCCTCCTGCTGCAGGGCACGCAGTTCAAGGCAGCGCGCAGCAAGGAAGTGGACCATCTTCACACCAGCAGTCAGTCGTACTGGCACAGTGGTTACACTTCTCAGAGTAACAAAGCTTGTGGAGTCGCCGTCGGCCTCAACAAGAGCAGATGCCCGAGTGAGTTCGTCACCCGAGTTGAACATGGTGAAGGTGAGCTCCAAGGGCGTGCCATCTGTCTCAGGCATCGGCGTGGACGACAGGATCTGGCGATCATGTCTTGCTACTTCCCACCGCGTGGCACGGGCAGAGGAGCAGTTGCCAGACAGAAGAGAATATGCAAGCTTTTAGTAGACTGGACACAACACCGGCATGATGAGTTGCCTACTCGATGTGCACCTCTCATTGGAATGGATTTGAATAGCACGTGCGGAGAGCACTTATCGGAGCGCCCCGTTGCGGGAGGTGAAGAGCCCGATCGTGATGGACCCACTGTTCTACCACTACGATCGACTCTACAGGCTCACCAACTAGCGCTGGCGAACACGTTCTATGCTGTTGGCCCCACTTACTTTGGAGTGCAGGACGGCGTCCAGAAAGCGCATCGACTTCATCGCGATGCCAGCCAGCATGCTCTTCAACCTTTCCAACTGTCATGTGGCACGCATGAATGGGGCGCAAACTTCAACGCATCCGCTGCGTGCAGCCCACAGATCATCTACCCATATGTGTATCAGTATGGCACACGTTCGAATGGCACCGACCCTTCCAGCTCAAGAAAGCCAACCCTGAAGCGTGCAGCGCGTCGCTTTTATATGGATATCGCAGAACTGAATTTCTTCAAGCAGTGGAAAGCAGTCTAGACGGACATTTACCTTGGCTTAGACAATGGGAATATGAAGGCCATGTTGACTTACTGAACGCTGGGTTATGCCAAGCAGTTGAAGATGCAACAGCTGAAATTCTCAGATATCCACCCTGCTATCAAGAGACGAAGGAGAATCGCATCACCACGAACGCGCGCATCTCTCAGATACTCAAGCAGCGACGTGAAGCAAAAATACGAGAAGTGGAGTTTCCAGAAGGGTTATCTTTAGAAGTGGTTCGACCAAGTCGTGCGCTAAATAAGAAGAAGAAAGAGCTTGTGCAACATCGGAACCTTCAACGCGTCGACGCACTTGCGGAAGCATGGCGGCGGCGACGATTTCATGAGGCACACTAGTTGGCGAGGTTGATTGCAGGCACGCGCAGAGGGCTTCGTGGACGAGCATATCATCAGGTGGCCATATCTCGAGCAATTTCTCTGGAGCGGATAGAAAAGCTACATCAACGAGGCATCGATGGAGGAGCAAAGGCGAGTATACAGAAGTTTTCAAAACCACCTTTTCAAGCCGTGGGTTTTTGGAGGAGGCCGTTTGAGAGCACCCGGGATCACATTGTGGACGCACATCAGCTGACTGAAATTGAATATCCCGAAATTGATCCAGCAGACTGGCCAGACCTCGATCAACTCAGACAAGACACACTGCACGACATCAAAGACCTGAGAAGAGCGGCGAAGACCTTGCCATCGTGGCGAGCCTGGCCCGACTGGAGCGCACCTGGAGACGTTTTTCGAATGCGTCTTGGTCCAAAATGGCTATACCGACCAGAACAACGAGCAGGCATTGGAGCAGAAGATCGACCAGAGTGGAATGCCCCTTTATTTGAAGAGGCCTTTTACCTGCTCATGAGCTCGATTCGCAGAGAGGGCAGAAACCCGATTGTTTGGCATCAAGCGAGCATGTTTCGGCTTCCCAAAAACAATGGAAAAAGAGGAACTGGAGGTGAACGACCGATAATGTTGCTGTGCGGACTGGGGCGATCTTGTTACAAGAGTATTAAGTGTCCCAACTGGATGCATGGAGGCATTGCTTTTAGAAGACGCGAAGACGCGATGCTTGTTCAATGTTGTGGCTCTTTCAGATTAAGACGTGCTGGCATTCCTCATGTAACAAGACATCACGACGCCACCAACGCGTTCTATAGTGTGAAGAAGCATCATCTTGTCGCCGCTGGCAAAGAGATAACAAAGCAAGGAATGGAACACTTCATCGAGCAGAGGATCATGAACAGCACCTTCATAGGAAAGGGTGGGCTCTACAGCGCGCACATGCATAATGCTGAAGGAGTTTTGCCTGCATCCACGAAAGTATGTGTAAATGCGTGTGGACATGGAGTGCAGCTAGCAGCTTCGAGCCTAGCTAGAGACGGGTGGCAGCAGCAGCTGCAGGTGACCTCGGTGCCGATTGGGCTTGAGGTGGAGAACGTCGACCTTGCCACGCGTGGATTCGTCGACGACATCGGCAGGAAAGTTATCGGAGCCAACTTACATCATCTTCGGAAACTTTGTGCATGGGAGAATCTCATCATCGATGCTGGACTTGAGGAAATCAGGGGGGGGGGGGGGGGGGGGGGGGGGGGGGGGGGGGGGGGGCAGAACAGGGAGAAGCAATGCGACATCGTCCAGGGGGCAAAAAGGCACGCTCAGGAGTTGAATCGAGCTTTTCATGAACAGCCAGAACTTCTAGAAGGCAACGCAAAAGCATATGCAAGGTATCTTGGAGGCCTTCACCACTACAGCAACGGGTTCACGGCAGAGAAGTCAGCAATATTAGCAGCTATCGACAACGCGTGGAACAAATAGGACACTTTTGGACCTCGTCTACGCCTCTGAGGTTTCGGGCCGTCGTCTTCGTCGGTCAGGTCGTCAACGCGGCCCTCAGCGGGCTAGTGGCGTGCGCGATGAATATGCAGACCCCGCTCAGCAAAAGATGTCTGGAACCGCCTTAATCTAAAGTAGTTAAATACGCTCGAGTACTTCTGAAGGGTAGGTTCACTGAGCGCACGCAAGGTAGGGTAGTAAGAACAATTTCTAATGCTGAGGTTCTTAGGAAGCTAACAGTAGGCAGTCTGTTTTGTGAACTCAGAACTCGCAGAATTAAGTGGCTCCAATCAATGGTCAGGCACCCCCAAGAGCACGCTCAGGTCCTTGGAGCCCTCCTAGGCCAAGTCAAATGTGAGTGTGAGCCAAGGGACTGCGTTGGAGGCGTTGTCCAGGCCAACGCCAATCCGTGGCTTCGGCAGTTCTGGGAGGACGTCCAGGCCTTGGTGAGCACTGATGAAGGAACCACCCTCCTCGAAGACCTCGAGGGGCCATTCTGCAAACTTTCTGCGGAGCCCCACAAAAAGGTTTTTTAAGCCTCGATCCGTCTGTGCTCAGAGCTAAGGAGCTCGCCGTTGAGGTGCCTCCCCCTCCTGGGCTTGGTGGGTCGGGCGTGGCCGGCGGGGGTGGGGCTTCGGGCGCTTGTGAAAATCCAGAAGGGGGAGGCACCTTTCCCTGTCCTGCGGGTGAGCAGGTTTTTTCGTCACACCAATCACTGGCCATGCATTATGTTAGGTCTCAGGCGGAAGGTCACGGAGCTAGGAGTGTCCCGTATGCTGCCACACTCTCCAACTATTGTTTGATGTGTAGGAGTTCGTTTGCGAACAGAGAAGCTGCTCAGCATGATGTACTCAACGCTCTCAGGAAGGGCAGGTGTTTTCGTCGACGGCAGCGCAAGATGCCATGATAAGGTTCAACACAGTATTCGACAATGTACGATGTGTAGCCGTCTTGCTGAGACTGCGGAGGCTTTAGACGCACACCTGATATCGGACCACCTTGAGCAGATCATTCATCCAGATCACTACCTCACGCTTGATGTCGGCGTGCCTTCCAGAAGGCCAGGCGACTGGGGCGGCGGCGGCGGCTGCTTCAGGCGGGGGGGGGGCGAGGCATTGGCGGCTTCGGCGGCGGCGGGGGCGGCGAACCAGGGACAGCAGGGCGGCTCGAAGAAGTCCAAGATGGGCAACCCCAAGGACGCGGAGAGGAAGTTGCAGCTCCAATTGGAGGCGAGGCAGCGAGAGCTGGGGGCCAAAGGCTCGCACTTTCGGTGCCCCACGGGCCATCCTATCGTAGTTGGCATGAAGCAGGCGGGGGAGAAGTACGACCAAAGCGTGAAGTCGGCAGGGTCGGGCCACTCTCACGGCTCGCCGCACCTCCGCGCGTTCGAGGCGTTGCTAGAGCAGCTGGCGACACTCAACGTGGACGGGAAGCCCAACGACGCGCTGATGGTCATCCTCGGAGTGCAGAGGCTGCTGGCAAACGTGAACGCGGACAAACCAGACGGGCTCGAAGAGTGGCTTCGCACGTGCAGGTGCAGCGACTACTTCACGAAGGGCAACGCAGCACCACAATCGAGGATCATGTACAGCGTGAGCGGCCATTGGCCCGTGGCGACCACCAAGGAGCAGAACGACGAGCTGGCCAACCAGAAGTACCACCGCCCGCTCGTGATCGACACCAGCACCAACCTGGCCTACGCGAGCCTGGACCGCCTCCTCACCCTCGCGCTGAGGATCGCAGGGGCCGTGAGTCTTCCAGGGAAGGCGCCCATCGGCGGGCTGGCGTACCAGCTCAGGAAGCAGTAGATAGTAGTGCAACACGCTCTGCGGCTCCGCCTGAGACCCCAGACTATCTGACCAGATTAGAGGCTCTTCGTCGCAGGATTTTGATGCGCGAATTGGCGCGGCGGGCAGAGCAACCGTGACTGCCCCTGCGCCTTGGCTTTCCCCGCCAGCCCACAGTCGGGCTAGGAGCGAGGGGAGCCTGGCCTCGTGCTCCGTTCCAGGGTATAAGCCCTCTCACACAAGTTTGCGGACATGCTGTGTCAGGCTCTGCGGTATCATTGCATCTTTAAGTGGATTCAGTGAGGGATTGAAACAGTATGAATGAATGAATACATATATATATATATGTATATATATATACATACACACAAGGCTGCAATGGCGCTTCGCGCCATGCACCTTGGTCCTGGAATATTGGCATGCAGGCGGGGATGGCAGGAAGGTCGAGCGGACAATGTTGCGATAACTCCTTGCTGCCTTTTTTGGGCATCGCCGTTAAAATAATGATGTTCGTTATCCCTCCTGCATGCTTATTTTTTTTCATTCTCGCCATACCCTGGGTATTCTCCCCATCCTCCTCAGCTCTTTTTGCGGAGGCTCCTCCTTGGAGAGCCTCTGGGGGCCTCACCAAAGTTCTCAGGCTTTCTTGAAGTCTTCTGGAGGCCTCCTGGGCGTGTTCTGGGGGCCTCTGGGGTTCTTAAGGCCAACCTGCCTCTAACCGCAGTCTCCCTGAACGCCCCTGTCACGATTTGGAATGCTTCGGAGGGTGTCTTGGGGCCATATTGGGCCGCCATGGGGCTCTCTTAGGGCCATGTTGGACCCCTGTTGTGCCGTTCTGGGGCTCTCTTGGACTGCCTGGAAGCCATTTCGAATGGTTGCGGGGCGACTTTGGAGCCTCCCAGGCGACTTCGGACGCCCAGAAAACCGCTGTCTTGGAGCGTCGGGAAGCCGAAAAGAGGAGAACCCGAAATTCACCAAAAACCTAAATGAAATCGATAATTATTCCCTCGTGGGGCCTTCTTGGGGGTGCTCTTGGAGGCCTCTTGGTACGTTTTGGAGCGATCTTTCGGGGTATGACGGCTTCTTAGAGCGCTGTTGTGCTGTCTTGGGGTTCTCTGGGACGTCTCCGATGACCCCCCTGATCGCCCTAGGTGCGCTGTGAAGGCTTGGCAAAACGCCCTGCGAGGCCCGGGGGGGCGCTTCGAGGCCCGTCCGAAGGGTCCCAAAGCCCCAGATCCCGGGAGTCCGTTTTTTTTTGGGGGGGGGCGGGTTTTCCCCCCGCCCGGGCTGGTAAAAATATAGAAAGAGGAATATACCTATACGACCACCCTGCGGGTGATAAGGAGGTGAGGGGGAGGGGGAACCAACGTCTCACTCAATCGATCTCGCTATCGATCTCACATTCGGTCTCACATTCGGTCTCACATTTGGTCTCACATCGGGACACCACCATCATCATCATCGACATCATCATCATCATCATCATCATCATCATCATCAGCATCATCATCATCATCACCATCATCATCATCATCATCAACGTCATCATCATCATCATCATCATCATCATCATCATCATCATCATCACCACCACCATCATCATCATCATCATCATCATCATCGGGACACCATCATCATCAACATCATCATCATCACCATCATCAACATCATCATCAACATCCTCGTCTTCGGGACACCATCTTCATCAACATCATCAACGTCATCATCATCATCACCACCATCATCATCACCATCATCACCATCATCATCTCACAATCGATCTGACTATCGATCTCACAATCGATCTCACTATCGATCTCCCGATCGATCTCACATTCGGTCTCACTACCGATATCACAATCGATCTCGCAATCGACGTCATCATCATCATTATCATCATCATCATCAACATCATCATCATCATCATCATCATCAACATCATCATCATCATCATCATCGCCATCATCAACATCATCATCATTACCATCATCATCACCATCATCATCATCATAATCATCATCATCATCATCAACATCATGATCGGGACACCGACGGGACACCGACGGGACACCGGCAGGACACCGGCGGGACACCGCGCGCCACCGGCCGCCAAATGGAGAATCATTTGGTCC
>CAUYUJ010010580.1:158765-176265 GCA_963575745.1 Prorocentrum cordatum
GGGCTAGCGGATGCACACCTTTCGCAGTTCAATCCAGTAGTGATCGAGAGTGCATTCTTGGGTGGCTTAGCTGGGGAGCGACAGTCCGCTCCTCGTGGCGAGCTCAGAGCCTTGCTATTAGCTGCCCAGAAGTCTGCAGGTTTCGTGGTGCACACGACGGACAGCCGTCAGTATGCCTCGCCTTCTGGCCCCGACGCCGATTTGTGGATGGAAATAGGCAAGCTGTTCGGGCCCCTCCGCGACCCAGCCTCCTTCGTGGTGTGCTTTGTCAACTCACATCTGGAGGCCCGCGAGGCCAGGTCTGGGAGATATCCGATGTGGGTGATCTTGGGCAACGCCGTGGCGGATGTGCTCGCGGGGGCTACAGCTGCTAAATGCCAGGTCGATGGAGAATCCAGGGCGCGCGGAGATCTGGGAGCAGAAGATATATTCTGTCAGGCTGCGCCTGCTCCGCGCCACGGTGGATACGCTTGAGGCTGAGAAGCGGCTTGTGCCGAGGGGAAGGAAAAAGCTTGAGGTCAACCCTCCCCTTCCTCCTGCCCCCTCTGTGGTCCCAGTGTTTTCGACCACCCACTGCCTGGATGAAACAGGTCGCCGATGCACTCGGTGCTGCAGTTCCGCGACCCTTGCGAACCGCGCTTCTTGGCGGGACCCTTCGTGTTTTCATCCCGTCCTTGCCCACGGAGATGATTTCGAGGCCCCGTCTGGAGCAAAAGCTGCACTTGGCGGGGGGCTGGGTACAGCACACGCACTGTATGAGGTTGCACGGTATATTCGAGCTTTGGTTTTGCAGCCGATGCGGATGCTTCGCCAGTCAGATGTTCAAGGGTCTTGGGCAGGAGTGCCTTAGGACCGCGAACTCCAACAGATCAGAGCATCTGTCCCGCATTGCCGAAGGCCAGTGGCCCAAGGCGCTGAGCAGGGCAAACCAGGCTCGCAGGGCTTCGTAATCTTCATAACGTCGCTTCGCGAATGGGGTCGAACTCGAACTCCTCTTCCTCCTCCTCCTCTTCCTCCTCCTCCTCCTCCTTCTCCTCCTCGTCCTCCTCCTCCTCCTCCTCCTCCGGCCCCTCCTCGTCGTCGTCCTCCTCCTCCTCATCCTCCTCCTCTCCCTCCTTCTCGCCTCCTCCGTCCTCATGCGTCTACCTTCCTGCTCATCCTCGTCATCGTCCTGGGTGGCCTCCATCGGGGGACGATTTGGCGACTTTGCGAGGGTGTCTCGACGAGCGGGAGCCTCAGATTGGGACACGCCCAGGTCGACTTTGCGAGGATGTCTCGAGCGAGAGCCCCGAACTGAGACACGCCCGGTGCGCCCCTGCGCGCGCCGGCAGATCCCCAGAACTGGATCCGGGCGCCGATGCTCGCGTTCCTGGGGGCGATTTGGGGAGGATGTCTCGAGCGAAAGTGGCGCGGGACGCATATGGTCACAGCCACCGGGGCCTTCGGCGGAGCTCCCTATGGGGCCACGGGACGCCGAATTGGGTGGCGCGGGACGCATGTGGTCACAGCCAGTGCAGCTATCGGTGGAGCTCCCCATGGGTCCACGAAGCGCCGTATTGGGTGGCGCGGGACGCACGTCGTCACAGCCAGTGGGCCTTCGGTGGAGCTCCCTACGGGACCACGAAGCCCCGTACTGGGTGACATTGGGCGCATGTGGTCACAGCCAATGGAGCTTCGGTGGAGCTCCCTAAGTGGCCACGCAGCGCCATACTGGGTGGCGCGGGACGCATGTGGTCACAGCCGCTGGGTCCTTCTGTGGAGCTCCCTATGGAGCCACGAAGCGCTGTTCTGGGTGCGGAGGGCAGAGGCAGGGCTGGGATGAGGATGGAGGAGGAGCAGGAGGAGAGGAGGGGAGAGGAGAGGAGATAAGAGGAGAGAAGACGCGGAGCGTTGTCTCGCCCAAGCGAAGACCCAACACCATAGGATGGTTGGGACAAGCAGCCGACGTATACACACACACACGCGCGCGCGCGGGGGCGCGCGCGCGGTGTTTGAAATCCCACCAGGCCGGATCCTGCGTTGCCAACGCAAGATGCTTGAATACCAACTCTTGTAACGCCGATGTATGGGCCCTACGAGCCCCATGTGCCTTCCATGAACCACTCGAGACATCTCTACCATGAGCTCTACGAGCCTTTCTATCCCTACGAGCCCATTGGCCGAATGAGTTCCTCATCCCTGCGAGACCTACGAACCCTATGACCACCTCTCCCTCTCCCTTTTTTTCTCTTCGTCTCTCTCTCTCTCTCTCTCTCCAATATCTGTCTCTCTCTCTCTCTCTCTCGCTCTCTCTCTCTATCTATCTGTCTTTCTCCCCTCCGCTTGCTCTGCTTCCATGCCGTTCCATGTGGCAGCAAACTCGCCAGCCAAATGGAAAACAAAACGATCCTCAGACGAGTCCCATGAGCTTCATGAGGCCTATGAGCCCTCTGAGGCCCCCTACGCCCCGCGAGCCTCATGACCCCCACTAGTCTTATGAGCCCTATGGGTCCTACAAGCCCTATGACCCCAATGGGCCCTACGAGCCTCATTTGCCTTATGGGACCTATGAGTCCCACGAGCCATATGCGCCCTACGAGCCCGATGCTCCCCACGAAAGCCCCGCACTCGTTCTCTCCCAAGCCGAGCCATGGCCAAACGACAACACCGAGCAGGCCATACCGCACCCTTAGGCCCGATCGATGATTTGATTTTCGCGTCGCTTCATGAGCCCTATGAGCCCCGTCGGCCCCATGAACCTTATGACCCCGATAGCCCGTTCTGAACCTCATGAGCCTCCTGGACCCATTTGCACAATGGCCCATATGAGTCCCATGAGCCTCACAAACCATCAGAGCAGACACGGTCTATGGGGCCCAAGAGCCGTTTGCTTCTGTGTGGCCAAGGACTTTGCGAGCCTCCACGCCCAATCAGCTTATCAGCCCGAGGAGCCCTCTGAACTCAAGTACACCAGCGGGCTCTCAGAACCTCATGATCTCGGATCCACGCTGCCCGAAGTACCCCTCTTCCACATTCGCGATCCGAGCTCTTGGGCCCCAATGGCGGCGGAAAGCCCTTCAGACCTCTGACCCAGAGGAGCCCATGAGTCATATCAGCCCTGTGTGCCCCATGAGCCCCGCTGCCGAAACGCACCGCGGTGCTGGCGACTACCAGTCGCGGCGCGCGGGGCTAATGCCATACGACCAAGATCTTTCAAGGCGAAGCCAAACGAGCCGGTAAAAGTTGTATATATATAGGTGTATCTATCTATCTATCTATATATATATATATGCATCGACTTGTACGCGCCATTTCTGCATACATGTGAAAGGGCGCGTTCGCGGCGCACTTCTCACTAAAAGGGGTGCCCCAGCTGCAAGCTACCCCCCCTCCCTTCTAAAGGGGGGATATTCCGAAGCTCTCCCCCCTCCCTACCTTGTGTGTGGATTTCTTAGCTGGGGGGGGCCCTAGCTAAAGGGGGGAGGGTGGCTTGGAATTTACTGCTCCCCCTCCCCCCTTGTTCGGAGCCCGGGGTCAGCCCGGGCTCCCCTTTCCCCCCCGCCCCTTCCTTTGTTTGGATTTTGTAACGTGGGGGGGTCCCTGGCTAAAGGGGGGGGCTTGGAAGCTACCCCCCTCCCTCCTTTTCGGTGCTCGGGGCAAGCCTGGGCTCTCCTTGCCAAAGGGTGGGGGGCTTCCGAAGCCACCGGCCCTCCCGATCCCCCCCTTTGTTGGCTTCTCCAGCTGGAGGGCCCTGGCTGAAGGGGGGGGCTCGAAGCTACTTTTCTTATTTGGTTTTCGGCGCTCCGTTGGTTTGCGGCGTTCTTGTTTTTTGACGTCTCTTTGGTTTTTGCGCCTCTTTGGTTTTCGGCGTTCTTTGGGACTTCGGCGCTTCCTTGGATTTCGGCGTTCCGTTGGTTTTCGCCGCCCTTCTGGTTTTCTGCGTACCTTTTTTGGTTTTCGACGCATCGTTGGTTTTCGGCGCCCTTCGGGTTCCTGCGCCTCTTTGGCTTTCTGCGACCTTTTGATTTTCGGCGCCCTTTTGGTTTTTTCGGCGCCCCTTTTAGTTTTCGGTGCCAGTTTGGTTTTCGGCGCTCTTTGGTTTTCGGCCCCCCTTTGATTTTGGCCGCCCTTCTTTGTTTTCTGCGCACTTTTTTTCGTTTTCGGCGCTTCGTTGGTTTTCGGCGCCCTTTTGTGTTCCGGCGCCGCTTTGGTTTTCTGCGCCTCCGTGGTTTTCGGCGCCCTTTTGGTTTTCGGCGCCCCTTGAGTCTTCGGCGCAAGTTTTACTTTCGGCGCTCCTTTGGTTTTGGGCGCCCTTCGGCTATCCGCGCGCCTTTCGTTTTTGGCGCCCTTTGGTTTTCGATGACATTTTGGTTATCGGCGCGTCTTTTGTTTTTCGGCGCCCTTCTGGATTTCGGCGCATCGTTGGCTTTCGGTGCCCCTGTGGTTTTCAGCGCCTCTTTGGTTTTCGGCGCTCCTTTGGTTTGCGGCGTTCCTGCTGTTTTTAGAACCCCTTTTGCTCTCGGCGCCCTTTTTGTTTTCGGTGCCTTGTTCGTCTTCGGAGCTTCTGTTGCTTTCGGCGCCATTTTCGTTTTCCACGCCTTTTTGCTTATCGGCGCCACTATTGTTTTTCGGCGCAGTTTTACTTTTCGGCGCATCGTTGTTTTTGGGGGCCCCTCGGGTTTTCGGCGTTCTGTTATTTTTCGGTACCCCTTGGGTGTTCGGTGCCCCTTTGGTTTTCGGTGTTTTTTTTTGGTCGGTGTTTTTTTTATGGTCGGTGTCCTTTTGGTGTTAGGTGTCCTTTTGGTTTCCGGCGCGTCTATGGTTTTCGGCGCGCTATTTTGTGTTCGGCGCTTTGTTTTCGTTCCTTTCTTGGTGTTCTGCGCCCCCTGGTTTTCGGCGCTCCTGTGGTTTTCGGCGCCCTTTCGGTTTTCGGCGCTCCTTTGGTTCTCGGCGCCCTTGTGGTTTTCGGCGCCCTTGTGATTGTCGGCGCTTCTTTGGTTTTTCGGCGCCGTTTTGGTCTTCGGTGCTCTTTTGGTTTTCGGCGCTTATTTGGTGTTCGGCGCCAGTTTTGGTATTCGGTGCTTTTTTCAGTGTTTGACGACTCTTTGGTTGTCGAATCCCTATTGGTTTTCGGTGCCCCTTTGCTTTTCGGAGTCCTTTTCAAGTTCGGAGACCCTTTGGTTTTTGGCGCACTTTTGGGTTTTGGTACTCTTTGGTTTTCGGCGCCCTTTCGGTGTTCGGCGCTGCTGTGGTTTTCTGCGCTTCTTTGGTTTTCGGCATGTCTTCGGTTCTCGGTGCCCCGCTGGTTTTCGGAGCCTTTTTTGTTTTCGGCGCCTCTTTGGTTTTCGACGTTCGTTAGGTGTTCGGCGCCTTTTGGTTTTCTGCACACCCTTTTTGCTTTTCGGCGCTCCTTGGGGTTCGGCTTCCTTTTGGTTGTCGGCGCGCTTTTGGTTTTCGGCGCCCATTTGGTTTTCCGCGCTCCTGTGGGTTTCGGTGCTCCTTCGGTTTTCGGCGCATATTTGGTTTTCGGCGCTGTTTTGGTTTTCGGTGCCCTTTCGGTTGTCGGTGGCTCTTTGGTTTTCGGCGCTCTGTTGGTTTTCGGCACTCTTTTGGTCAACAACGCTCGTTACTCTAGCCAAAGAGGGGGGGCTTCCAAGCTCCACCCCCCCTTTAGCCCAAAAGGGGGAAAGAGAGGGCTTCTGGCAGGGGAGCGTCAAAGGGGGGGGTAGCCAAGCCCCTCCCACCCTTTGGAAAGGGAAGGGGGGGGTAGCTTCCGAAGCGCGAAATGGGGGACCCCCACCCCCCTTTGGGAGTGCGCCACGGGCGCTCTCTCTCATACATGTGTTCCTCATGTCTCAATTGCATTCGCTTTGCATGTTCGCTACATCTGGTTCTTCTAGTATTGCAGCGTCTGGTTATCCCGTCATTTGTCGAGGATGCGCGTCGGGACGCTAGGGACCATCGGGGAGTCTTGAGGCCTGGAAGCCGCGGCGTGCGGGATCGGTCCAATCGTCCTTTGTCCTGGACGCGAGCGGGGACACAAGTGGCCATGGGGGAGTGTTGGGGCCTGGCGGCCGCGGCGTGCGGGGCGGGCGAACTGGTCGGGTGTTTTTTGTTTCAAATGTCCGGGAATCCGCCTCTGTCGCATAGGGACTGGTGGATTCTCGATCCTCAGTCTTCGATCCTTTCTCCTCCCTCATGCCCCCTCCTGGAGGAGAGGAGAAGGGACGCTTCACTTACTGGACCTCGTGTGCAGGCCTCTCCGAGGCCGCTTCGGTCCGAGCCGGCCCCAACACGGGGCGGCCACGGCGGAGATGGGCACGGCGTTGCCGTCCGCGCAGGCGGAGGAGCTTTACGTCGTCGATCGCCGTCGACGTCACCGCCGCCCTCGCCGTCACCTTCGTCGCCGTCGTCACCCTCGTCGGTGGTCAGTCGCAGGTCGTCGGTCGTCGTCCGCGTTCGTCGTCGTTGTCGTCTGTCGGCCGTCGCCGATTTCGTCGTCGCCGAGGGTCGAGGCTCGATGGAGGGTGCATTAACGTGTTTGATGTTTTTGTTTGATGCCTGGAGGCCCCAGACGACGCTGTCGTCGTCGGTCGGTTGGTCGTACCGCCGTCGTCGGCGTCGTCATAATCAGCAGCATCATCATTCGTAGGAGGAGCAAGAGAGGAACTGATTCTCGTCTCGCGCCGTTTCTCCGGCCGCGGCGTGTTGGGAGGCCTTCGTCGCCACGGCTGGATTGTTTTCGGAGTCCGGGTCAGAATACGCTCTGGGACATGTGCAAGGGTTGATTCTGATGGGGCGAAAGGAGGGGAGGGTAAAAGTAGGAGGCGAAGGAGGAGATGGAGGAGGAAAGTCTACGGAGGAAAAGAATAGAGTTTGAGGCGACGGAGGAGGAGGAGCATGAGGAGGAGGGGAGGGGGGAGAAGCTGCATAGGGATGAAGGGGAGAAGACAACGCCGAATGATTAGTCGTTTCACATGTCCTTCTCGTGGACGTGCGAATGTTCGACGCATGTTTTTCCTTTATTTTGAATTGTTGTCTAAGCGTCGAAGGCCATCGTCGTTTCCGACTGGTGTCCGTGTTTTGTTTGTTATTGATCCCAGTTGCTGGTTGTTGTCGTTGTTGTTGTCGTCGTCGTCGTCGTTGTTGTTGTTGTTGTTGTTGTTGTTGTTGTTGTTGTTGTTGTTGTTATGTTTGTTGTTGTGGTTGCTGTTGTTGTTGTGGTTGTTGTTACCGTTTCGACAGTCTGGATCTTGTCAGAGGAAGGAATCAGAAACATATGTTCCCATTGTCAAGAGACATATTCTTATCATAAGAATCGTTCACCGAGCAGTGCTTGTAGATCCTGTAGGTACGATGACAGGAATTAGTTGGGTCCAGCGAGTTTCGCCACGTTGCCGTCCGTTGCCGCATTGTTGCCGCTTCGTGGGCTGGGTGGGCCCAGCGAGGTTTCATCACGTTGCCGCCCGTTGCCGCCTCGTTGCCGCCCGTTGCAGCCTCGTGCGCTGGGAAGGTCTGGAGAGGTGTCGCCACGTTACCTTACGTTGCCGCCTCGCTGCCGCCTCGAGCACTGGGTGGGTTCGGCGAGGTGTCGCCACGTTGCCGCCTCTTGCTGCCTCGACGCCGCTTCGTCCTCTAGGTGGGTCCGGCGAGGTGTCGCCACGCTGCCGTCCGTTACCTTCTTGTTGCCGCCTCGTTGCCCCCTCGAGCGCTGGGTGGGCCTGGCGAGGGTTCCCCACGCTGCCGACCGTGGCCGGGTCGTTGCCGCATCGTGCGCTGGGTGGGTCTGGCGAGGTCCGCCACGCTGCCGCCCGTCGCCGCCTCGTTGCCGCCTCGTGCGCTGGGTGGGTCTGGCGAAAATTCGCCTCGTTGCGGTCCGTCGCCGCCTCGTTGCCGCGTCGTGCGCTAGGTGGGTCTGGCGAGGTTTCGCCTCGTTGCGGTCCGTTGCCGCCTCGTTGCCGCATCGTGCGCTGAGTGGGCCTAGGGAGGTCCGCCACGCTGCCGCCCGTTGCCGCCTCGTTGCCGCCTCGTGCGCTTGATGGGTCTGGCGAGGTTTCGCCACGTTGCCGCCCGTTGCTGCGTCGTCGCTGCGTCTGGCATGTATCACGCCCATTCTCCTTGCACCTTCCTCCCGACCCCAGACTTCTCGGGAGCCTCTGGGATGGTGCAATGTGCATGATATGTTGCCCCATTGTTCATTTTGGATTTGCAATCATACTATCCCAGGCCAAGTGGTTATTGACCCCCTCATTCCTGTCAAACCTTCTATGCGCGCGCATGGGTTCACTTCAAAAGAACATGTTACAATAACCCCTTACAGCGCATAGCACTAAGTCGGCAGGCACGTACATGTCGAAATCCTACCGAGCACCTTAGTTGTGCAAACGTCCAACCTAACAACATCAGTACACTCAGGTTTCTGGTATGAACTCTTGCAGGTGTTCTACCAGCGCGCTACTTTTCGAAATGAGAGGATCACATGGTTCTAGCAATCTCGTCCCAAACCCGCATTCTCATCTCACCACGCGGTGCATCTGCATTGATATACCATGCGCCCAGTGCACGAATCCGTATAAAATAATGCCATGTGGGCAACACGCGCGCGCCGCCACGCGCGCGTGTCGAAATCCTTCCAGAATCGGTGGTGTTCGAAACATTTTAAGATAGAGCCCTTTCAAACGATATGTATATAGACATACATATATATGTATGTACAGACATGAGTACGAATCCGATCATCAACATCAACGTCAACAACATGATGCCAGATTTCTTGAGTACCATGCTTGTCACCGCATGCTTGTCAACAGCCACGCGGTGTGGTCACCACACCGGTCGGCCCCCCTGCATTTACGAGTTTTGAGAGGTTAGCAAAACACAAACTTCATTCCCGTTCCTGATGGCTTTCTGGCCATGACTCAGGTCCCCCGCCGGCCGGTCTGGAAGGGCTTTCCGCGAGGCGCAGCTGAGCTGCTGTAAAGCATCCCGAAGCGTGGAAATGGCCAGACCCGAGGAAAACACGCGACAAGCTCAGACGTCGAAACCCCTCCCCCCCTGGTGCGCCGGGTAACAAGAGTGTCCTCGAGGGCGCGAAGTTATTCGCGCTTCGCGCTTCGGCTCCGATCCCTCATCCTCCTCTTCTCCCCTGGGAGGCGGCGCGGGAGCGCGAAGTTATTCGCACTTCGCGCTTCGCGCAGCACGAAGCGCAAAGTTGGTAGCCCTTGGGGTAATGACCACTTGCGGACCCCCGCAAGACCCGCGCAGGCGGCGCAAAAATACCGTAGCACCCCGCAGTTGCGGATACGAGTGAGAGGGCGGCGGGGACGTCGGCAGTCTGCGAGGCTCTGAAGAGCCCTCCGCAGGCGCCAAATGTTTTACAAATTATACAAGGAGCCCGCCGCAGGCGCTGATTTTCTCGTTCAAGCAATGTTGGTGGGTCGCGGGGTGGGTCGCAGGTGGGTCGCGGGTGGATCGTGGGTGAGTCGCGGGCTCTCACTTCAGAACCTCACTTCAGCCACGCGCCCAGGGACAGTGAATGACCGTTCGCCACCCTCACTCTGACAACATCGCTAACAATCGCGACGGAAGCCCTAGAGCTGATCTTCCTTGGCCATCTTTAAACCAGGATCGATATGTGAGGGTCCTGGGGTCCGAAACCGAGCGAAAACGCCTGGCGTGAAAAAGCTGCAGCGCCAAGTTCTCAGGGTGCGAGTGGGAGATCGACGACAGAATTGATGTACCCCAGAATGATTTGTTCGTCGAATCTACAGCAAAATATGGATAATGTTTGTACATTTACGAACTTTCTACGTAATTTTTGGATGTCCGACGAAAGTGTCAAGTATGGTGTAAATTGATTATGTAGTCGACCTCCTGCTCAAAGGGTCCAGCGACCGCAGAACCCAGACATCCGGCGTCTCGAATTTTTCGACACGCGGTCCCCCGACATCTCGATTGACAGCCCCGAGGCCCAGCAAGGGCCCCGAGAGGCTGAAAACCATGAGATACCACCGTCGTCTCGCTGCTTTCGAGACGTCAGATGTCTGGGACCCGACGCCCGCAGGACCTGCGCAGATGGCGCCCGGCGCCTCACGCGGCGCCCCGCCGCACTCGGCCCGCGGCGGCCTCCCGCCGCAGACGCCCCGCGGGGGGCCCGGCGGCGCCGCCAGCACGCCGCGGACCGGCCGAGCGGCCGCCAGCCGGCGGCCCTCGACGACGGCGACGGCGACGGCGACGGCGACGGCGGTTACGGCGGCGGCCAGCCGGTGGCCGACCGACCGGCGGCCGACGGCGACCCACGGCGACCGCTCGAAGAGGATCGATCCTGTTCGAAAAATGCCACGGAAAGGTAGGGTCGAGGGCTTTGGTTGTAATTTTTTCGCCATGCCTGATCGCGGAGTACACAATCAAAACGGGTAATGTTTTTGTTCTTTTCGGTTCTGGGGCCCTCGTTGGGGTCCGGGACCGTCAAAAGCTGATTCAGAAATAGAAGCCAGTTCCAGGGAGTGGATGACTTCCGCGGACCCCGTAATTATTGGACAAATAAGAAACCATCGCATGCCTGGGAGAGGAGCGGAGGAGGAGGGGAGGAGGAGAAGGAGGAGGAGGAGGAGGAGGAGGAAGAGGAGGGGAGGAGAAGAAGAGGGAGGAGAAGGAGGCGGAGGAGGAGAATGAGGAGGAGAAGGAGGCGGCGGAGAAGGACGAGGAGCAGGAGGAGGAGGAGGAGGAGGAGCAAGAGGAGGAGGAGGAGGAGGAGGAGGAGGAGGAGGAGGAGGAGGAGGAGGAAGAGGAAGAGAAAAATACTCCTGTGGAGGAGGGCGCAGCTCTGGCCGACCGCCGGGCCGACGGCCGACCGACGACTGCTTGAACAAGAAAAATCGCCACAAGAAGAGGAGGAGGGCATGAGAGTATACCTTCGGAGGGCCGCGCGATCCAGAGATCTGTGCGGACTTCCGACATGTTTGTTGTTCGGCCGTTGTGGGCCGCTATCGAGTCTCAGGGACAAACTTGGCCCTGGGGAAGGGGTCGGGAGCTCTAGGGCAGCAGACTGAAAAAATATGACCGGAGGATGTCTGGGACTGACGACTGCCGCCAGCGACGACGGCGTCGACGGCGACCACTTCGTCGGCGTCGGCGATTCGATGGTGTTCCCTAGTTTCGTTTCGCTGAAGAAGTAGTTCCAACAGAGGTTGAAAGAGCAGAAGAGTCACACAGGGAGGACGGGGAGCCCTCGACCGCCTGGTCCGGAAGCCGCTTCGCTGGAGACTCCCCCACAATTGATTCAGAAATCGTGCTCTCTCCTCCATGCCGCCGACTAGACTTGAGCGATGCCAAGAAACAGGGTCGACTGCGCCGACATTGGCGCGTAATCTGCCCGCGTAAGCTCGCGCGTAAGCGCCCTCGTCTCCAATGTAGCAATCCGCGTTGGCGGCCCTAAGATCGCTGTGCCATCTCGCGCAAGACCCGCTTTTCATCGCCGCTCACTTGTGGTCCAGACGGCCAAGGTCCCTTGTTACGGATACAGGACACGAAGGTGCCCATGGCCGTACGCCCACCCCTGCCCCGGCCGCATCCTCGCTTCCTCACGGCCTCCTTGTCGGCTACTGCTCGACCCGCCTCTTCACCTTTGTTGCCATTCGGGTGCTTTGCTGGGGTACGTTTGTTGCTGATCGCTTCTGGGGGGATCTCGTCGCCACGGATGGACGCAGCTCAAAAGAAAATTGTCAAGAGAAGCCCCGAGGACCCGACGGCAACCTACGACGACGACGACGACGACGACGACGACGACGACGACGACGACGACGATGTCGACGACAATGACGATGACGACTGCGACCGCGACAAGGGCATCCTCAGTGCAGTCACGGTTTCCCTGCTGAGATCGCAGGGTGAGCGCATCATGGCCGACCTTCTGTGCAACGACGCCTGCCATAGAGACCAAAGCTGCGCCCACTCGCACTCGGGATCGCGACGGACGACAACCGCGACGGACGACGACGGCGGCGGCCGTCGCCGCCACCGCCGTCGCCGCCGTCGGGCGTTGGTCGTTGTCCCTCGGATCGTGGACCGTTGGTCTCCGCCGGCGCGTCGAGGGCCATCTGGGGGAAGTCCGGGGTCTAGCCACGCGGCCTCCCGCGGCTCGAGGTGTGGCCCGAGAGCCGACCCGAGGGAAAGAAAATAAGGATTGGGGAGGATGAGGAGGAAGAGGACGAGGAGGAGGAGGAGGAGGAGGAGAAGAAAAAGGAGGAGGAGGAATAGGATGAGGAGGAAGAAGAAGAGGAGGAGGAGGAGGAAGGAGGAGGAGGTGCAGGTGGAGGAGGAACAGGAGGAGGATGAGGAGGAAAGGAGGAGGAGGAGAGGAGGAGGAGGAGGAGGAGGAGGAGGAGGAGGAGGAGGAGGAGGAGGAGGAGGAGGAGGAGGAAGGGACAGGGGATGAGGATGAAGGAAGGAGGAGGAGGAGGAGAATGAAGAGGGGGAAGGGGATGAGGGAAGTGGGGCAGGAGGAGGTGGAGGAGGAGGAGGAAGAGAAAGAGGAGGAGGAGGAGGACGAGAAAGAGGAGGAGGGGGAGGAGGAGGAGGAGGAGGAGGAGAGAAAGAGGAGGACGAGGAGGAGGAGGAGGAAGAAGAGGAGGAGGTGGAGAAGAAGGATGAGGAAGAGGAGGAGGATCGGGGGCCCCACACGGTGTGGTGGCCACACTGCCTGGTGAGTCAGTGGGGATTCGGGGTAACCGCACGGGTTTAGGGACGTCTCTGGCAACTGGGGCCTCCAGGGTCCCAAAATCTTGCGCTGACAGACCGCGCGGTGAGGTCGTTGGGGATTCCGAGGTCACCATGCGGTCCGTCACCACCCGATTTGGGCGCCCAGCAGAGGAAGATGAGGAGGAGGAGGAGGAGGAGGAGAAGGAGAAGAGAGGAGGAGGAGGAAGAGGAAGAGGAGGAGGAGGAGGAGGAGGAGGAGGAGGAGGAGGAAGAGGTGGAGGAGGAGGAGCAGGAGAAGGAGGAGGAGGAAAGGAGAATGATGAGGAGAAGGAGACAGAGGATTAGAAGGAGGATGAGGAAGAAGAGGAGGACGAGGAGAAACAGGTGGAGGAGGAGGAGGAGGAGGATGCGAAGGAGGAGGACAACGAGGAGGAGGATGAAGAAAAGAGGAGGAGGAAGGAGAGGAGAGGAGAGGAGGAGGCGGAGGAAACGGAGGAGGAGGAGGAGCAGGAAGAGGAGGATGAGGATGAGGATGAGGAGGAGGAGGAGGAGGAGGTTGAAGAAACGGAGACGGATGAGGAGACGGAGGGGGAAGGGCGGGGAGCCAGAACCCACATCGAGCCGTTAACGAGGCACAGGACACGCCAGAGAAAGCGAAGCAGCGCTGAACACCAGAGTCACCGAGACCGAATTAGAGGGCGCGCGCGCGCTGAGTGTTAGCGAGCTGCCCGCGCGGCGCTGCGTTGCGCTGAGTGCAGGGCTTCCCGCGCGCCGCGATGGGGTTGAGGAGGACAGGGCAAGACCACATACGAGCCAATAGTTTGACGTCTTGGTCGATGATCTCGGCGTGTCCGATCAGTACGTAGGCGGGACACAGCTAAATGTGGATATTGGCTTGGTGATGCCTCTTCGATCGTTGCCGGGGCCCCTCTGGGGCCCTCGGAGCCTGGCGGCCGCTGTCGGCGGGGTTCGGAGGTTGTGCTTCAGGCGTTGCACCCCCCTATACGATGTCAGACCCCAAAGGTCTTGATCCCTTCTGGATCGACGACGGAGCCCATGCTGACGAAGACGACGACGACGAGAAATAATGCGAAAATGATAAAGAAGAAGACGACGACGAAAGCGTCGACGACGCCGCCATCCACCGCCCGCCTTCGCTGGCGGCGGCGTCGGCGCCGTTGCGGTCGTCGTCGTCGTCGTCGTCGTTGCTGCCGTCGTCTTCGATGTCATCCTGGTTTTGGATCCGGTGCCGTTTTTGATTTTTCTGGCGGCCCCGGGGGCTGGCAAGGAACCCCTCCCGTACATGCCGAAGCTTGCAAAAAACCGTCCGCCGTGATTCCCCAGACAGCCTCCGATCTAATTTCTCAATCTGCGGCTTCGAAAGCTGTCCCTGGAGGCCGACATCAGTGATCAACAGAGCGATTGAAAAAATGAGTGAACAATGGAGCGATTGAAACGAACTGGTCGTCGGAGTTTGGGATGGATCTAGGTCCAGAGGGTCAAGAATCTCTTAACGGGCCCGCTCTGGCCAGACTCTTGAGACGGACCCGGCCGTGCCAACGACGAGAACGAGAAGGCCTCCGGGGGGGCCCCGACACAGCGACGAGAAGAGCCGCCCCAAGAGACACCTCGATCCGCGAACCTCGAGCCCAGACTTCCGACGATGTTTTTTTTCCGTGCGAGGTCCAAGAGAAACCTCGATCCGCGATCTGCGAACCTCGAGCCCAGACTTCCAAGGATGTGCCAAGTCCGCCTGTAGGAGGGCATGCCCGACCTAATCAATCCCAGACTTTTTAGTGGGCCCTGGAAACGACAGGGCCGTTACCGGTTCCGTTTTGCGATTCTTGTTGCCGATTCCAGCGCTGTTTTCACCAGTTCCGTCGCCGTTGTTCTTCCAGTTGCAGTCCCAATCCCGGAGCAATTGTTTCCCCGTTTCTGGGGGCAGTTTTTTTCCATTAGCAACCTTCCCCCCCAAAAAAAAACGGCACTGCCGGTCTCCGGGGCCCACGAAGTCCCGGATATACTCTTGAGAGACCCGCGGCCCGAGAGCGGTTCCCCCCCCAGGGGCCGTTTGTCTCTGTCTTCGGTCTCTACCAGGCCTGGGGACCGTCAACAACAATTCAGGATGAAAAGTTGGTCCTGGGGAATGGGTCGGGACCTCCGGGTGTCGACGTTATGAACAGATCATGAGGTCGAGGGCCCACCCAGACAAGTAGACTTAGGACATCTGTCCGTGCGGTCCCCGGTCGGTGTCGCTGATTGACGTGCGCTTCGCCGGATACATTCGATTATTTTCGGACGTTGATCCCAGTACGTTTTCGCTGAAGGTTGTTTTGTGTGATGGGTTTCTGTCGATCTTGGAGCTGACATTTCACACCCATGAATGCACGTCCCTTCGAAATCCTGGGGTGGAATTCTGGGAGGGGCTATGGGTGCGTGTTGTCGGATAGGGGTCCCCGCTCGAACGGGACTGACCTACCCTCGGGGCCCGAAAACGTAGCGCGCCCATCGCCTTGCCCTTCCCCGTTCCTCCTCCCTACAGGCTTGAGTGTGTGTTGTTCGTTGATCAAAGTAAGAGGCACCAGGCGATTTGTTCCCCGGTCCCCGAGTTCCGCCCGAACAGATGTGGCCGCTCAGAAGCATGGGAAACTCTGGGGTATACCCCAAGGGGGCCATTCGGACGCACCCCCATCGAGGATAGACGCCCCCCCATCGGATATCCCAGGGTGGGACCCCGAATGTTTGGTCCTTCGGAAGACCCACGAAGCCTGGGATAGGTGTCTGCATACCCCTGGTAAAGAGAGGCGCCGGGCTCGAGACCTTCGAGCCTCTGGAGGTCTGGGGGGGCGCGCAGCCCGCGAGGGCCCCTGGCGGCGTCGGGGGGGCCTGGCGCCCGCGCCCGCCTCGCTGCGCCGCCTCACGAGAGACGCCCCGAGCACTTGAGCTTGGCATCGCTCGCACGTGTGCCTTCTTTTGTCTCGGCGGAGACCATCGGAGAGCCTGTTGTCGAGGGGGGAACAACCTCCCCGACCCCGCGTATTGGCGTTTACGAAAAGGGTCCTGGGCGTTTGGTAAACAGCCCTGCCCTGCTCGATCCCTTCTTTGGGCGCGTTAACTAGACGGCTTCGCTTGTCGAGGTGATGCTCTACGAGGGTGGATGTTTTGCTCTGTGGTGGGTCACCTTGCGGAAACAAATGCACACACACACACACACGCACGAAACCGGAGCATGCAAGGGGAATGCACGTCCGAGCGATGGCGAGCCGAGGCACCTGAGCAACACAAACAAACGGGGTCGTTTGCGCGGGCATTTGCGCGCGAGCTGCCCGCGCAAGGTCGCGCGTGAGCGCCCTCGTGCCCAATGTAACGCATGCCACGCTGGCGGCCTGCGCAAGCCGCCGCGTAAGGTCGCCACGTCATCTTGCGCAAGGCCCGTTTTTGTTTTGTCACTCACTTCTCGATCCTCGAAGGCCGCCTTTAAAAACTTATCAGTCTCAAAGCTTGGGGCGCAGAGGGGCAAGCCAGCACTGTGTGTTTTGTTGGAGGCGCACGTCCGACCCGAACAGCCGCAGGCCGGTCTTCATAGCTGTTGAATAGGCATTGCGCAGCGTAGCTTCTGAAGGGACAGCATGATTCAGCTCACACCATGATGATGCTGCTGGTGGTGGTGATGATGGTGGTGGTGATAATGATTGTGGTGATGATGGTGTTGATGATGACACCTGGATCGGCCTTCGTCGTGGAGCCCACTCAGAAGAACAAGTAGCTCCTCGATCCGAGCTTTCGCGAATCGTCCGCGAGGATCCGCGCGGCGTTCAGGGGCTTCGCGCCCGCGCCTTAGATTATAAAACAAAGCGCTGGGCGTGTTTTTTTTTGGTTTTCAAGGTCGATGCTGTATTTGTTGTTACGTTTTCTGGTCTGCGATCGGTCCATGGCCCACCTGCTTGTTTGCCTTCCGTTTTCAATCCTCTTTGAATACGATTCTAAATTTGGCAATGTTTCCTGCCTGACGCTCACCCTGCAGGGTACGGTTTTTTAGAACGACTTGGTCGAGTCAAGATCGAAAAGCGTAAAACGGAACAAAAAGCCGACCCCAGCGCTCTTGAAGACAATTAACGACGACGACGACGGACGACGGACGACGGACGACAGACGACAGACGACGGACGACGGACCACGACGACGACGACGACGATTACGACGATGACGACGACGGACGACCACGATGACGACGATGATGACAACGATGACGATGATGACGACGTCGGACGACGACGACGACTACGTCGACGACGACGACGACGACGACGACGACGACGACGCACGACGACGACGACGACGACGACGACGTCGACGACGTTCACGACGACGACGACGACCGATGACGCCGACGACGTCGACGACGACGACGACGACGACGTCGCCCGCGCGCCGTCCGCGAGGACCCGCGCGGCGTCCCGGGGCCTCGCGTCCGCCCCCGCCACGCCGCGCGCCTCCGCCGCCGCGCTGCCGTCCGCCACGCCGCGGGCGTCCGCCGCTGCGCTGCCGCCCCTCGGCGCTGGCCCGCCGCTGGCGGCCGCGGCCGCGGCTGCCGCGGCCGCCGCCGCGGCGCTCGTGCCGAGCACGCCCCGCAGGGGCGGGGCGGAGCAGGCCTCGGGCCGGCGAGCCAAGCGCATCGGCGATGCGAGCGACGACCCGACCACACGCCGACGGCGACGACGACGACGGCGACGGCGACGACGGCGACGACGACGACGACGACGAAGATGACGACGACGACGACGACGACGACGAGACGACGGCGACGGCGACGGCGGCGTCG
>CAUYUJ010010580.1:178765-218765 GCA_963575745.1 Prorocentrum cordatum
GCAGGAGCAGATGCAGGAGCAGGAGCAGGATGAGGAGGAGGAGGAGGAGGAGGAGGAGGAGGAAGAGGAGGACGAGCAGAAGCATTGCGAAGAGGAGGAGGACGAGGAACACGATGAGGAGTACGAGGGATACAAGGAGGGTCGCTGCGAGCAGAAGGAGGAGGATGAGGAGGAGGAGAAAAAGGAGGAGGAGCAGGAGGAAAACGGTGGGGGGATGAGGAGGAGTTGTCGTGGAAGGGGGGGGGCGAGAGCGAGGAGAATGATAACGTGGATGCGGATGAGGACAACGACGATGACGAAGAATTCGGCGACGATGCCAAACGCGCAGGTGGATCATGAGCAGGAGGACGCGCGAACACTCTGACGAGCCACCTTGGCACAGCACGTGCCGTTTGGGGAACTGGACTCTTGCTGTAATTCGTGATGGAAGACCCGTCTGCAGGCCCAGCGGTCCCGTCACCACGTTATTTATACCACATAGCTCGCCAAACGTAGCTTGTACCATAGAGCTCGTACCGCATAGCTTAAACCACATAGTTTACATCACACAGCCTTTACCACGTATATTGCACCACGTATATCCTTGTATATTCCACAGCGTAGGGTGCACTGAATAGCTTGCACCACGTAGCATACATCACGCGACTGCCGCCGCACAGCGCGCACGCCACCGGTTGCACAACTTAGCTTTCGCCACACAGCTCAAACCACATAGCTTGAACCACGTAGAACGCACTACAGAGATTACTCCACAGAGTTTGAACCACGCAGCTTGGACACCACAGCGTGCAGCACGCAGGTTCCACAACGTAGATTATTTGTGTTAGATCTACCTCTCCCCCTGTCCCAGGATTTGAAGGCCTTTATTTCTCGTTTTGCAAGATACACATGCTTCTGCCACATCGTCCGTCCTTCATACGAATTCGTAACATCCCAGGAAAGAGGGTACCCCCCCCCTTGATCCTTATGAAAAAACGCTATGTTCGCGAATTCGCTTATCACAAATCATCAGATTCCAACAACCCCTTGCATCAAAAAGGCGAGGTGCACACGCGCGCTCTTTTGCGCGCGCAAGCCAACGTCCTTCAAACACCTTAGGTACGCACGGGTTACAAAATCGCGTGTCCCGAAAATTATCCCAGTGCGACCCTACGTAGGAGTTGGAACCCCTAGGAAAGCAGCATTAGTAGTAACGGTAATGCTAACACTAAATTAAAGCTAAGCTAAAGCTAAGCTAACGCTAAGCTAAAGCTAAGCTAAAACTACGCTAAAGCTAAGCTGAAGCTAAGATGAGGCTAAGCTAAAGCTAAGCTAAAGCTAAGCTACAGCTAAGCTAAAGCTAGGGTGAAGCTAAGCTAAATCTATACTAAAGCTAAGCTAAAGCTAAGCTACAGTTAAGGTAAAGCTAAGCTAAAGCTAAGCTAAGGCTACGCTAACTATAAGCTAAAGCTAAGATAAAGCTAAGATAAAGCTAAGCTGAGGCTAAGCTAAAGCTAAGCTAAAGCTAAGCTAAGCTAAAGCTAAGCTGAGGCGAAGCTAAAGCTAAGCTAAAACTAAGCTAAAGCTAAGCTAAAGCTAAGCTGAAGCTAAGCTGAAGCTAAGCTAAAGCTAAAGCTCCCAGGGGACTGGGGACCGGGGGAACCGCCCGGGGCGGGGTCCACTGCCCAGCCCTTTAAGCGAACAGAGTAAGAACCTTTCTAGGCAGAGCCTAGGTAGGGGACATCTACAAACGCATGATTGCGCAACAGGGGTGTTCAAAAAAACATGCGCCCGCGTTCTTGCGCAATCTTCGTGGAGCCATAGCTGTTTCAACATGTCCGTAAGATGCTACCTTATGGGCTTCTAGCGCGCGCATGTCGAAATCGTTCGAACGCCTGTTTCCGCGCGTTTTGTTGCAAGAACCCGTTGCAACAACCGGGCGAAGTGCACGCGCGCGCATCGTCGCGCGCGCATGCCGCAATCTTTCAAAACACCTTGGTTGCGCAAGGGTTGCAAACGCGAGCGTTCCGAACCCTTGTGAAGACACAGGGTTTTGCAACACAAGTTTTTGAACACCATCTGCGCCCACGCTTTTGCGAATTCGTACGAAAACCAAAAATGTTGTAGCATGTTTATGACCTTTGCCAAACGAGACTCTCGCGCCGCATGCCGAAATCATTCGGACGTCCGCGCGTGCTGGGGGGGGGCACGATCCGTGTAAAATAAAGCCATGCGTGCCACTCTCGCGCGTCGGCCGCGCACGCATTGTCGAACTCTTTCCAACACCTTCACCACCGACGCGGGAACGCCGTCATCGTCGTCGGCGTGATCATCATCGGCGCCGCCACTGGCCCTGCCGTCGTCGTTGCCACCATTGTTTCCAGCATCGCTACTCTCGTCATCGTGTCTACCGTTGTCGACGTTACCATGACCGTGCCCCCAAGCCGCCGACTCGCACTGAAGTGCCCGCTGGGAAGTGCCCAGCGGTCAGCGCCACCGCGGCCGCGTCGACCGCGCCAAACTAGCTGGCCGTTGCGCGCACGAGCATGCGCGGGCTAGCGCGGCCGCAGAGATGCACCAGCAAACACCAAGCATCCATCGTAATTTTCGTTGTATGGGCTTATGTAAACCAAGTTGCGGGTTGGTGGGTGTGATGATTGCGAGAGCAGTGGAGTTGAGAGTTGACTGTTAACAGAAATGAAACTCCCTTTCTAGAAAATATGATCCACCACCCTCCCGAGGCTGGACGTATCACTACCCCTCTGGGGATGTGCAGTTTACGTACGATTTTGCCCATCACCCATCCGAAATATGAGTTCAAACTATCCCAGGCAGGCTCGAGTTGGCAACCCCCTCTCATCCTCTGCAACAGATCCTATGCGCACGCACTTGTTTATCACAAGCCATCCGTTCCCAAGAGTCATTTGCAAACGTGAGACGAAGTGCACACGCGCGCGTCGTCGGGCGCGCATGCCGGAATCCTTTAAAACAAACCGTAGGTCCCATACGGATTTGAAAATCGAGTGACCCGCAGATATATCCAAACACACACGGTTTAGCAACATCGGTTTTCAAAACAGCATGCGCCTGTGTTCTTGCAAATTCTAATGGAAGCGATACTACCAAACGGGCCTCTCGCGCGCGCATGTCGAAATCGCTTCAACGCCCCTGCGCGCGTGGTGTCGCAAGAAGCCCTTGCAAAACAATTGGGACGAAGTGCACGCGCGCGCGATGTCGCGCGCGCATGCCGCAATCATTGACAACTTTTTTAGGTCTCGCGAGGATGTCAAAAACGAGAGCTCCGAAAACATATGAATGACATGGGTTTGCAACGCCAGTTTTCTAAAACAGCCTGCGCTCGCGCTCTTGTGAATTCCATGGAAAAACCATAGGCTTGGTAGCATTTTATAAACTTCTGCCAAACGGCCCCCGCGCCGCATATCGAACTCATCCGGACGCCATCGCGCGCGTGCTGGTGGGGGGGCACGAGCCGTGTCAAATGTACCACGCGGGCCATTCGCGCGCGTCAGCCTCGCGCGCATGTCGAACTCGTTCCAAAACTTGCATCGCGAACGACAAGACATCGTCATCCTTATCGGGGGGCGTGGTCAACATCGGCGCCGTCATTGGCCTTGCCGTCGTCAACGCTACCATCGTCACCACCACCGCTATTCTCGTCATCGTGTCTACCGTTGCCGGCGTCGCCATAATACCGCGCCCGCCAACGTCACCGCCTCGCACTGAAGTGCCCGCTGGAAGTGCCCAGCGGTCAGCGCCACCACGTCCGCGCTGGGCACGCCGCACTAGCTGGTCGCTGCGCGCGCGAGCATGCGCGAGCTAGCGTGGTCGCAGAGATGCACCAGCCAGCGCCAAACACTCATCGCAATCGCCGTCGGATGGGTTGTGCAATCCAAGTAGCGGGTGGGTGGGTGGGATGTTTGCGCGAACGCTGGAGTTGACAACTTCAAGTTCGGCAGGGCGAATCGTACCACATAGGTTTCACCACGCAGCTCGCACCCCATACCGTGTGCCGCACAGCTTGCACCGGATGGCTTGCACCAGAAATTTTGCACATCCAAATTGTGACCCCTCAGTGTTTTGGGTGAGCGCTGGCTGACGGCTTGCTTCTGCGATCTGAATGCGTCTGTACATACGTCAGGGGCCTCGGAAGCACATGGCGCCCCCTGAGCGGCGCAGCGCACGGAGGAGCCTGCCCAGCCCTGCCGGCTCCGTGCGCTGCTCCGTGCCCGACGTCGTCGTCGTCGGCGGCGGGTGGTCGTCAGCGTCACCGAAGTCGTCGTCGTCGATGTCGTCGTCGAGGGTCTCAGGAGTAGTTCTGCGCCCTGGAACCATTCGTGATGGCCCTGGGGCCCGAGAGCGGCGCCAAGAGGCCGACACGAGTAAGAAAACGCAGAGATTCAAAACCTGGATTTTCCCCAAACAGTGCTTGCACTTAGGGGCTCCTGGTTGCCTTCTGAGAAACTGGGCCCGTCTGCGGGCCCGGCGGCCCAATTCCCGTACGCCGCGCTCCATTCGTCTTGATCGAAGGCTGGTCTGCCGCACTGGCGGCCACGTTCCCGCCCGTTCCCGCCGCTCCGTTGCACCCCCCCCCCCCGCATTGCAGTGCATCGCCTTGCAGCGCTTTGCACTATTGCTTTGCATTGCTTTGCATCGCTCTGCATCGCTCTGCATCGCTCTGCATCGCTTTGCATCGGTTTGCATAGTTTTGCATTGCATTGCGTTGCTTTGCATTTCTTTGCATAACTTCATTGGTTTGCATTCCTTTGCATTGCTTTGCATCGCTTACTCCGCATAGATTGCACCACGTAACTTTGACTACGCAGCTTGCACCGCGCAATTTCACCACCTAAATTACACTACCTTCATTGCACCACCCAGACTGCGCCGCATATATTGCAAGAACTAATCGTTTGGGGCCCACGCTGGCTAACATACATACGTCTGTAACTTACATGAATAGACATTTGTATATGTATAGATGCGCACATTCACATGTTGAGAACGTAAACACATATACATGTATGTGTGTACATGTGTATATGTATGTGTATGTATATGAGTATGCATGTGTATGAATACATAAATGTATATGTATACATGCGTACATACATACTTACGTACATGCACACATGCAAACATACAGAAATACAGACAGACAGATCGACAGACAGACAGACAGACAGACAGACAGACAGACAGACAGACTGACAGACAGACAGACAGACAGACAGACAGACAGACATGCGTACACACATGTTGATCCCGCCGTTCAACCAAAAGCGCAGTCGCAGTGGAAGCACGATGACCACCCCCGCCACCACCCTCTCCACGGCACTACAGCAGGGCAGCACAGGGCGCCTCCATGGTGGGTGCAGCGAACGGGGCGCCGGCCGGCCCGGCCCGGCCCGGCTGGCTCTGGCAGCCCAGGCGGCGAGGGGCCAGACGCCGCGGCTGGGCGGCCGGGCGCTGAGCGCCTCACGCCTCGCCGAGCCCGCGCCCATTGTCGGGACGATCGAGGGGGGCACGGAAAGAATCGGGTACAAATGATGGCCCAAGATCCCACCATTTCACTACCATACGTAGGATGGGGGTGAAGGGATGATGGGGAGGTCCTCCTCCTCCTCCTCCTCCTGTTCCTCCTCCTCCTCCTCCTCCTCCTCCTCCTCCTCCTCTTTCTCCTCCTCCTCTCTCTCCTACCTATGGTAGTGGTGGTGGAAAATCGGCCCATCAACAAAGACCGACAGCATGTCTTGTGCATTTTGAGCAGGACTCGCTGTTGGTGTCGCTGCGGACGTGGTCCTCTTGAGACAGAAGGCCGCCTGCCCAACAGCGGCCGCCTGTTGGTTTTGCACAGCATTCGTTGTTGGGTATTGTGCCCATGTTTTCAGTACCCACTTCGGGCGTCCAAACATTGGAGGATGGCCACGGTTGGGACAGCCCCAGGCCCGGACCCCCATCGAGTCATGCAAAAATCACGACGGGAGTTCTTTCGCTAGTTTCGGCCTCTGGGGGTCCTCGCGAGGCCTCGGGGCCGTCAAGAATTGACTCGGGGATGAGTACCGGTCCAGGGGAATAGGTCGAGACCTTTCGGGGTCGACAGCATGAACAGATCATGAAGTCGGGGGTCTGGGGGCCCAGGTCGTTTTTTTGATGTGGATGTATAGGGATATAAATTCACTTCTGAGCCATGACGCCCGTGATGCCCGCCCTCGTGGGCCCTGCGCTGCGTGTTGGATAGGACAGGTCGGCGCGGGAGTGTTCTGGGATACCGCCCCTCCCCTTTCTGGGGTTCGGGCCTCATCCCTGCACTCTCATGTTGGCTTGCTTTGTCTCTGCTGCCAGCAGTGTTCATCTCATCTTCCCCCCCAGCGTGTCCCTGGCACTGCCCCATCTTCCCCCCGTGACGCACGTTATCGCCGCGAGTTATTTGTTGCCCTCGCAGGCACAGAAGATCTCCGAAGAGAGAGAGAGAGAGAGAGATACATATATATATATATGTCTATATATATAGACATCTATATACATATATATATATGTGTGTGTGTGTTCAATCCAGGCGTTTTTCCTTCATTTCGGAGTCCGGGGCTTGTGGTCGTGCCCGAGGGCCCCGGTGAGGCTTCGGGGTGCTCACAGAACCCCCCCCCAGTCTTGGCTGGCCTCAACAGCAATCCCGAGCAGGTGAGAGAATCGCGAGGAAGTCTCAGGCGGGAGCCCCCTCCCTATCGGGCCCGCCGCTCATGTTTTTAATCCGAGGCGGGTCATTGGCTTCCGATAACTGTCGTCAATTGTGGGCCCCACAGGCTTGAATATGGAGGAAGTATCAGGCGGGAGCCTCCTCTGTGAGAGAATCGCGAGGAAGTCTCAGGCGGGATCCCCCTCCCTATGGGGCCCGCCGCCCATTTTTTTAATCCGAGGCGGGACAGCGGCTTCCGATAACTGTCGTCAAACTTGTGCCCCTGAGGCTTGAATATGGAGGAAGTATCAGGCGGGAGCCTCCTCTGTGAGAGAATCGCGAGGAAGTCTCAGGCGGGGGCCCCCTCCCTGTGGGGCCCACCGCTCATGTTTTAATCCGAGGCGGGCTATCGGCTTCCGATAACTGTCGTCAAACTTGTGCCCCTGAGGCTCGAATATGAAGGAAGTATCTGGCGGGAGCCTCGTCTGTAAGTGGATTGCAAGGAAGTGTCAGACGGGCGCCCTCTCCCTATCGGGCCCGCCGCTCATGTTTTTGAATCCGAGCGTGTCATCAGAGTGCACCATGACGCACGCATCGTACCTCACGTCCACGCTGTCACAGGGCCAGACGTTGCGTAAGGGCGTTACCATTGACTGCGCGAGGGGCGAGAACAGGTCGCATGGGCATGTCGGACGAGCAGTGGTGACTGCACCTCTACGTTATGTTTTCCCGTGCCACGTGCATGCGGAACATCCTGATCCTGCGGCCGCCGCCGCGAGAGTTCCTGGAACCTGGGCCGCCGGCATCCTAGCGGAAGGCACTCCTGGAGTTCGACGTCATAGCGGAGAGCTCCAGGGCAGAGGCGGAGCAGCTCGTGCTGCCCCCCGCCTGAGCACGGCGGCGCCCCGTTCGGAGCCCGCGGGGTTGTCCCAACGGCTTGGTCTCGCGTGCCAGCGGCTCGCGGGGCTGTCCCGACGGCCTGGACCGCGGGGTTGTCCCCGACGGCAACGCGATTTCGCCGTCGGAAAACGCGCAGTTGCCAAGCGTGGCGGCGAGGGTGCCGAGGAAAATCAACGCGCACGCCCATGCCAGGAGGAAGGAAAGGTGCAGGAAGAAAACGAGCGGGGCGGCGATGAGGAGGGGGGAACGGAGGAGGGGGAGGTGGAGGAGGGCACGCCAAATGCCGAGGAGGAGGAGGAACTTGAGAGGGAGGGGGAGGAAGTTGAGGAGGCGGAAGAGGAAGAGGATGGGGAATGCAATGAGTAAGACGAGGAGGAACAAGAGGAGGAGGAGGAGGAGGAGGAGGAGGAGGAGGAGGAGGAGGAGGACGCGGAGGAGGAGGAGGACGGAGGAGGACGGAGAGGGCGGAAGGGAACTTCCGCCAGACGAAGAAGAAGAAGAAGAAGAAGAAAAATGCGAGGGGCAAGCTACATCGATTCTCGTGTGGGGTCCTACCGTCGGAGTAATCTGGGTTACCGTAGTTTTTTCCAGACGAGATATCTCGGCAAGGGCCGCCGCGGCCTCGATGGGCCCTCCTTCGAGCCTCACTGTTGGGCTTGGCGGCCCCACGACAGCGCGCCCAGTGCGGCGGCGGGGCCAGCGCCAGAACGTCTGGACCACCTTGGAACGGAGGGTTTCCTCCTCCTCCTCCTCCTCCTCCTCTCCTCCTCCTCCTCCTCCTCCTCCTCCTCCTGGGGGGCTCCTCCCTCCTCCCTCCTCCTCTCCTCCTCCTCCTCCTCCTCCTCCTCCCTCCTCCTCCTTCTCCTCCTCCTCCTCCTTCTCCTCCTCCCTCTCTTTCCACCCCTCGCCCTCCCCTCCTCGGGTCGCCTACGGCCATGGGGGAAACCGTGCACCTTGGAGTATTTTGGGTCACCCTGAGAACAAACGCAAACCGAACCAAGCAATGTACAGGGAATGGATGTCCGAGCGGGTCCCTTCTCTGACCCAGACCCCCGACGTCATGATTTCTTCATGATTCCGACCCCCGAAGATCTCGACCCATTCCTCAGGACCAGTTTGTCATCCCCGAGTCGTTCGGCCCCGAGGCCTGGCAAGGGCCCCCAGAGATTGACAATAGCGAAAAACCTGCCGTCGTGATTCTTTCAGGACTCGAGGGGGTCTGGGAATGGACTCCCGAGCGAGTCAAGGCACGGGAAATGGACGCCCGATCTGCGACCAATTGCAAACCCTACCCCTGCGGCTCCATCGACGCCGGGTCGTCGGACACCCCCGCTGGGGTGCACTCGGCTCCAGATGTCTCTCGAATGCTGAGCCCCCGCCTGCGTTTCAGGCACCGGCCTGCAGGGGTAGGGTTCGCACATGTAGCTGCCTATATCCGAGCCAGTCCTGTTTGCGGTCCCAGGGCGTGGCGAGGGCCCCCCGAGGCCGAAACCGCTGGAACACCTCAGCTTCGACTCTTTCGAGACGCCGGACGTCTGGGGGGCACGGACCCCAGACCCCCGTCGTCGTGGTTTGTCCAAAACGTCGACCCCCAGAGGTCTGGACCCATTGCCCGGGACCGGCTTGTGGACCTCCCAGCGGCTGGCCCTCCTCCGCCCCTCACCTCCGGGCTCGGCGGCCCCGCGGCGGCCCCGGGCGCGCAGCCCGCGCGGGGCGGCCCCGCGGCCGAGGGCCGCGCGGCGGCCGCCCCGCCGCGGGCATCCAGCCAGGCGGCGCCCCGGGCGCGGGCCGGGCGCGCGGGCGCTCCGGCGGCCGCGGCCCCGCAGCGGGCCGCCAGGGGCGACTCCAACCGGCTGCTGCCCAGGCCCTCGCGGGAGGGATGAGAAAGGCCCAGCAGACGCTCGGGGAGGAGATCGATTGCAGAATGGATTTGTTTTGCCCCAGAGTGGATGATCCGTCGAATCCACGAACAAGTATTTGGAATCCTCGCATCTCCGCAGGTCGACGGGACATTCCTACGGATGTTTCGTACATGCGACGACAACCAAATCAATGTTGGGCCAAATCAATTATGTAGTCTTTCTCCTACTCGGGACATGCTCGCGTCGCAAAACACAAAGTCACGTTAGACGGTGTTTAGCCAGTTTCGCCCCCTGGAGGCTTTCGTCTGCCCCCGGACCTTCACCAAACGATCCAGGATGAAAAACCGGACCCAGGGAGTGGGTCGAGACATCGGGGGGTCCACGTGTTTGACAGACATCAAGATGTCGCATCCCTTAGGAGATGAGGGGGCGTCATTGCCCACATCGGGACGCCCAACGGTAGCGTTTTTGCGCCCACCGTGGTTGGAACTATGGCCGTTGCGACATTTCATTTGGCGTACGTCGTCCTGGGGGTACGTTTGGGCCTTCCCAGATTACGATGCCGTTGCTTATCTGGGATGGGGAAGAGGATGAGGAGGAGAAGCTCAAAGTCTGCCTGGCGTAGGAACGGAGGATGAGGAGGAGGAGACACGGGGGCCAGCAGCAGCAGCAGCAGCAACAGCAGCAGTAGCGTCAGCAGCAGTACGGATGGAGTAACTGTGGAACATTGCTAGTGGACCCTTGCCTCCGATACCCCCGAAGCCTGCTCGACCGCCGCCCAAAGCACGCAATGCTTGGGTTCGAATTTCTGAGCAGCCGACTGGAGAAGATCACGAAGCAGATGTCCCGACCATCGAGTATCCAGAGGAGATACCGTTGACAGAGGCAGCGAGGGAAGACGAGGCAGAGACAAAGGCTCACTCCGATGATGATCATGATGATGATGATGATGATGATGCTGCTGCTGATGATGATGATGATGCTGATGATGATGATGATGATGATGATGATGATGATGATGATGATGATGATCTCTGAACTAAATACCTTGACAGCGACGTGAAGATGTACGTACATCTCCGATGCCATGCCGCATCATTTCCAACATGGAGCTTTTCATCACATTGGTTGTTTGTCTTTCGATTGAAGGCTTATTTCAGAGTGGGATGGCTATCCTTGACAGTTGTTTCATTTCGGATTGGGATGGTGTTCTCCAGATTTGGATCTCTCATCTATGTCGATTCGCGCTATTTGGACGGCTTCGGGTTGCCGTGCATCGCGGACGACGCCCACGAGTGCTGGGAGTACTGAGGCCTCCCCGCACTGCCAGCCTTGCTTGGGCCCCGTCGACGGCAGGCCTGAAGCAACGAGCGAACGAACCAGGAGAAGAGGAGTAGGAGGAGGAGGAGGAGGAGGAGGAGGAGGAGACACCGCCACCGCTGCTCGTCCTGGAGAGTCCTCGGCCGGAGTCGCCTCGAAGTTCTGGTAAGAACCCTGGACCTGTTGGGTCTTGATTGTTTCAAGGTCCCCTGAAGTCCCATCCATTTCCTCAAGGCCGGTCTCTTGTCCCGAGTTGTTCTTACGGCCCCGAGGCTCCGCGAGGGCCCCCGGAGGCCGAAAACGGCCAAACCCTCCCGTTGTATACATGTTTCCACGATGCGAGCGCCTGGGACGCGCTCCGGGGGAGGCCCGAGAAGCAGCGGTGTTCGAAAGCCCCCAGACGTTGTGGTTACCACGCCGCGCAGTGAGTCAGTCGGGATTCGGGTTCATGGCGTTTTTTCTTGGAATTCGGGTCGTTCTCCAATGACGTGTCGGGCGACCAGGGCCTCCGAGGTCCAAGGGCCGTGCAGTGACGGACCGCGCAGTGAGGTCTTTTGGAATTTCGAAGGCATCGCGCGATCCGTCACTTTACGATTTGGGGACCCCGGGGAGGACGAGGAGGTGGAGGTGGAGGTGGAGGTGGAGGTGGTGGAGGAGGAGGAGACGGAGGAGGAAGAGAAGGTGGACAGCCCCTGGTGGGTGGACGTGACGGTCCGCCACCCAGCGGCAGGCGACGCGACGGCGCTCCAGGTCGCGGCGCGACGGCCGGGGGAAACTGCGCGCAGGGCCCAGCGCGAGAAACACGAGAGTTATCCTGGGGGGGGGCGCTTAACTGCGTTTGCCCTGGAGACCTCCATCCGCTTGGGCGCTGAGGCGCGGCAGCGGCTGCTGGCGCAGGTGCGCGAGCTCCCCGAGGACACGCAGCCCAGGGAGCTGGCGCGCGCCTACGAGGCGCCCAGTTGCACGCTGCAGCGCCAGGGGACGCGCCAGCTCCGGCGCGCCGCTGGGTTGCGCTAAGCCGCGAGGGCTGCTGGGCACAGGTCGGGGGCGGCGCTGAGCTGGGGCGCAGGGCCAGAAACTTCGCGCTGGAGGCCGAGCTGCCAAGGGCGCGCCCTGGCGGCCGCGGAGGGCGCCAATTGCGCGGGGCTGCTGGCGGGTTACGCGCTGGTGGCTCTGCGCGGGCCAGCGGGGCAGAGGTGCCGTCGCGTTCGCCCTGGTTGTCCCTGACAACGGATTCTACAGGCCCTGGCTGGCGCGCCCGCGGCACACCCCCTCCTCTTTGGGAGCGGAGCGGTGGATCGTGCTTGGGGTGGGGAGTTGCGCCGGCTCCCGGTCACAGCGCGTCCGCGGCAAAGGGACCGCGGCGCGCAGCGGAAGAGGAGGAAGAGGAGGAGGAGGGGGAGGAGGAGGACCAGGAGGAGGAGGAGCAAGAGCTAGAGCAAGAGCAAGAGCAAGAGCAAGAGGAGGGGGATGAGGAGGCGGTGACGGAGACGGAGACGAAGCAGGGATGGCAGGGAACCAGAACCCAAATCGAACCCCTGAAGCACAGAGCACGCCATTGGTGCCTGTTCTGGGCCCCCCCGAGGTGTCTCGGTGCTTTCTCGTCTCCCCAACAGGCCGCCGCCGGCGCTGCGGCCTGTGAGGTTGCTGGACGGTGAGGCCGCGGGCGTCTTGGCGCAGCTGCTGCCCGAGGGGGAGGCCCTATGTCCTTTCCGAGGGGGGCGCAGGAGTTAACCTTGCAGAGGACCCAGCCATCTGCAGTTGTGAGTGCCGGGCTTGTGAATACCACCTTCGCGGCGGAGCTCCCTACAGTGAGGGCAATGGACACGGAACCCATACACAGGGAATCCAAGGTATGGAAGCCAGTGGGACAATAGAGGCTTGGCCATGGATGTCACCGCCGCCTTCATCGAATAGGAGATTCGCCAGAGCTTGAAGCCTCGAAACCACATTCCCTGATGAACGCCCCCACCGATCCCCACCGTACGGGGCCACAAAACGTGCGAAGTCTGTGCGACATGGGTATGACGCCACCATGCGGCCACGGCCAGTGGGGCTTCAGGTGGAGCTCCCTATGGAGCCACGAAGCGTGCGAGGGGTGTGCCGAAATGGACATTTGGAGGCCGAGGCAGAGATGGGAGGAGGAGGAGGGGGAGGAGGAGGAGGAGGAGGAGGAGGAGGAGAAGGAAGACCAGTGTAAACCCAAGATCACCAACGATGTTGGAATTAACCCTCCCTCCAAGCTCCCTCTTCATAGGCCCCTACAACGGTTCATTTCCATTGAGGGGACTATCTCGTTGGAAGACAGCCGTTTGGAGATCCTGAAGCATGTCAAAACATTGTCCTCGGGATTTCAACGCCACGTATGAAATTGTCTGCTGCGTTATGACGATCCGGACTCGTGCCATAACGCAATGTTGGGATCCCAACACCGCGAATCATAATAACTGCTGCGCCCGCGTAATCCTATTTTTTCCAGAACGCCATTTCTAGTACGTTGATAATGGGAATCCGCGAAGCTCTGGACAATTTGAAAACGAAAGTGCGCGGCGCTCAGGCGAGAGCCACAGTTTGAAAACCACCCGCCCTCAATCCGTGAAGCTCTTGCAAAATTTGAAAATGAATGTGCGCGGCGCTCAGGCGAGAGCCAACCACCCGCCCTCAATCCGTGAAACCCCCGCAAAGGTGGAAACGAATGCGCGCGGCGCTTAAGCGAGAGCCACAGTTTGAAAACCACCCGCCTTCAATCCGTGAAGCTCTTGCAAAGTTTGAAAATGAATGTGCGCGGCGCTCAGGCGAGAGCCACAGTTTGAAAGCCACCCGCCCTCTATCCGTGAAGCTTCTACAAATGTTGAAAACGAATGTGAGCGGCGCTCAGGCGAGAGCCACATTTTGAAAACCACCTGCCCTCAATCCGTGAAGCCCTTGCAAAGTTTGAAAACAAATGTGCGCGGCGCTCAGGCGACAGCCACAGTTTGAAAACCACCCGCCCTCAATCCGTGAAGCTCTTGCAAATTTCAACAACGAAAGTGCGCGGCGCTCAAGCCAGAGCCACAGTTTGAAAACCACCCGCCCTCAATTCGTGAAGCTCTTGCAAATTTCGAAAACGAATGTGCGCGGCGCTCAGGCGAAAGCTACATTTTGAAAATCACCCGCCCTCCATGTGTAAAATTGTTGACGGAGGAGGAGGTGCAGGAGGAGGAGGAGGAGGAGGAGGAGGGAGGAGGAGAATGAGGAGGAGGAGGAGGAGGAGGAGAAGGAGGAGGAGGAGGAACACGAGGAGGAGGAGGAGGAGGAGGAGGAGGAGGAGCAGGAGGAGAGACGCGGGGCTCTGCCTTTCAAAACGAGGAACCAACACCACGGGATGGTTAGAAGTTTGTATGCGGTCGGATGCGTTTCGGCGTCTTCGGCCTGTTGGGGGCTGGTTCCAGACCCCAGGGCTGCTGAGGCAGCGTGCGTGAGTACCTTGATATCTGGGCGTTGCATTTTTTTGGCACTGGGCGTTTTCGCACAGTTTCGGGCCCTGGGACCAATCTCAGATCGATCTGGCTAGGATCATTTAGCAGGAAGATGCGGTCATGGGCTTCGGTCGTGATTATTCGGGATGTTTTCCGCAGCGTCGGGGCTGCTGAGGCTCCATGCGCGAGAAGAGGTGAGAACAAGTTAAGCTCCGGTCGGTTCTTGTCGTGTTGACGTGGCGGCGACCCCGCCGCGGGCGTTCAAGGCTGAACGCCGCAAGTGGCCCAGAATCGGCCAACATGGAACGATCGAGTCTTCGAGCAGCCGCAGAACCTGGCTAGGTAGTTTCTCCAACTCCAGGTCGGTCAGTCGAGCTATGGCCTCGTCAGTTCCCTTTGGAACTCGCTCAAGGAAGAGGTGATTTGAGTTAGTTGAATAAGTTGGAGGTTTGGTTTGTAGCACATAGCCAAGTCCTGCAGTTCAGGTTGGAGGGCTTAACTAAGCCCTCCAGCTCGGTTCGTAGGACGTAGCTGATGGCAGATAAGTCTGACGTCCTCGCCGAAACGACCTCGGACAAAACACCGCACAATTTGCTTGTTATCTAAAACCGCCGTGCTTTTCTGTAGGAGGCTCAGGTTGAGATAACAAGAGAGAGATATACACATATGTGAGGTTCTCGTTTGTTGCCGTTCTAACGATTTGTTGTGGAGTGTGTCCGGGTTGCTGCCAGTGCCGGGTGGCATTGCTGAAACGAGTGCTGTGTGTCGCGGCATTATCAAAATGTTGAGGTGGTTTCTGGAGACATCTTCACAATTCTATGTTCCGAGATGACCTGATCTGAAACGGTCCGACCCGTTTCGCCTGAGACATTCTCGAAACTCTGCGCTCCCTGAAGTTGCGCCAGAGGTGGTCCAGGCCCGCCTGAAGCATCCTCGCATCTTTGGGCTCGGAGATGTCGTGACCTGAGGTCCTCCGCCCCTTTCGCTTGAGACGGGGCTTGGAGATGTCGCGCACGAGGCGATCCGGCCAGTTTCGCTCGAGACATCCGCGCAATTCTTGGCAAAGAGATGCCGCGCGCGAGGAGGTCTGGCCAGGTTCGCCTGAGGCTTCCTCGCAAATTCGAGCAGCCGCTGGGCAGTACGAAGAGGAAGAGACGAGGAGGATGAGGAGGAGGAGGAGGAGAAGGAGGAGGGCAGGAGAGTGCTCGTATTACAGTCGGACAAGTACTATGTTTTCGTTGATCTCGGGACCTTCTGTTTTCGTTCGGTGGCGGGGCGACCCCAGGTGCCGGGGGCGCATTGTGGGCCAGGGTTGCAATTGTTCAGCGGCGGCAGCCCTAACGGCGGTGCCGGGGAGGAGTTGCCCCCAGAAGAGTTCGGTGCACCCCACAGCCCACGAAGATTTCTCTGGCGGGAGCGCACAGTTCAAACGATTGAAAATTTGAGGGGCCCACGAATCTGGTAAGGAGTTTAAATTAAAGGATCTGCTGTCAGATCTGTTCTGGTGACGCCTCCATGTTTGAGAACTTCTCCCATGAGAGCCAAGGTCTTGAAGGTACGTTGACTTCGGGAGCTTCCTGAACATATGTGTTCCAGAGGATGTCTGCAGCGAGACGCCCCGTCACACTAAGTTCGAAATCCAACGCCCGAGCTGAACATCTCAAATGTTTGATGATGCTACATGCATGCGAAACGCTCCCTCATACCCTTCTGGATATCCCACGCTGAATCTCCAACATTTTCATAGCTATATGAGGATGCCTGAGGCGAAAGCGTCGCTTTTGAGAACGAACGCCGTCAAGCAAGTCCTCCAACATCCCATACTGTGAGGATGCCACAGGCGAAACGACCCCCCCCTCCCCCCCCCACCCACACACACACACCCACACCCACACGCACACGCACACGCACACGCACACACGCACACACGCACACACGCACACACGCACACACGCACACACGCACACGCGCACACGCACACACGCACACACGCACGCACGCACGCACACACGCACACACGCACACAGGCACACACGCACACACGCACACACGCACACACGCACATACGCACATACGCACATACGCACATACGCACATACGCACATACGCACATACGCACATACGCACACACGCACATACGCACATACGCACATACGCACATACGCACATACGCACATACGCACATACGCACATACGCACATACGCACATACGCACATACGCACATGCACATGCACATGCACACACATTTGCACACACACACACACACACCCTGTGGGATATCCGACGCCCGATCTCCAGCATTCCAATGTTCTGAGATGTATCAGGCAACAACTTCACTTTGTCAAACCAATGTCGTAAAACAATTCCCCCAGCATTCCCACATTTTGAGAGTGTCTCAGGCGAAACGTTCCCTCCCACAACAGGTTGGACATCTGACGCCCGATCTCCAACATTTAAATTGTTTGATGTCAGCCAAGGCGAAAGCTTCGCTTTTGAGAACCAGCGTCGTACATCAACTCCTCCAGCATCCCCACTGTCTGAGGATGCCTCAAGCGAAACGCTCCCCCAGACCATGCTAGATATCCAACGCCCGATCTCCAGCATTTCAATTTTCTGGGATATCTTAGGCGACACCTTCACTCTCAAGAAGCAACGCCGTAAAGCAATTCCTCCAGCATCCCCATCTTGTGAGGATGTCTCAGGCGAAACGCTTCTCAAAAGCATGTTGGGTATCCGAGGCCCGATCTCCGACCTTTCAATTGTCTCAGGATGTCTCAAGCGGCAGCCTCACTTGTGAGAACCAAATCCACTTCTCCAACATCTCCATGTTGTGAGGACGTCTCAGGCGAACGGCTCCCCCCCAGACCATGCTGGGTATCCCACGCCCGATCTCCAACATTCCCATTTTCTAGAGACGTCTCGGGCAATTTTCCCTTTTGGAACTAACATCGTAAGCAACATCCTCAGTTTGTGACGATGTCTCAAGCGAAACGCTCCTTCTCCTCCTCCTCCTCCTCTTCCTCTTCCTCGTCCGCGTCCTCCTCCTCCTCCTCCTCCTCCTCCTCCTTGTCCTCTTGCTCGTCACCCGTCCAGTTTAGGACCGAAAGCCTGACTATACAAAGAAAACCTTGGGTGCCCCAAGCGTTTGCTGTTAACATTGTTCAGGTAGGTAACATCAATGAAACGATAAACTAATAACATCAACTCATTGGGATGGCTTTCCGTTCGGAAGCAGGAGTCGGGAAGGTCTTGCTGGGGTCGCCCCTTGAGCCGGGGGACCGGGGGAACCAATAGACTGGTATCAGAGCAAACGGGAACCAGCTACACATGTGAGAAGAAGAATGCACATATATGTATTTATATATATAGGTTTTATATACATATATATATATATATATATATATATATATATATATATCGGCGTGCTGGGGCCGAAAGGTCATTCATTGTACCTGGGTGGTTGGCTTAAGTTGAGTTCCAGGGTGCGGAGTGTTATTTATGTTTTTGCTGTTGTTGTTGTTGTTGAACATTATTTATTCTAAAGAATAATTGTTGTTGGGCCCCCTGGTGCACGCCCCCCCCCCCGCGCCTAGGCCGCAGCTACATTTTCATCATTTTCGTGAGGAAGCCTCGGGTAAAACGATGTGATCCAGATCCGGTTGTTTTGTTGTAATCCGTTTTCCCTTGCAAAAAACACTATAAAATGACATTTCTTGTTCTAATATAATCAAATTTCAAGAATCCCTTGCAAAAAATAAGGTAAAGTGGACATTCGCGCGCGCAAGACGAAATCCTTCCAAAAGCTTAGTGTTCGGAGCGATTTTAACATAAAAACATCAAAAAACCAATGGTTTTTCAACAAAAAAATGTCAAAATCTCATCCCGCGCGCTCTTGCGGATTCGTAGGAAACCCAACACTTTTTAAACATTTCTGTCAAACGGGCTTTTGCGAGCAACTTTTTCGAACTTCTGCGACAACGGTTGCGCACCTGCCAGGGCCATCATCCCTGTCAAATAATACCATGCGGGACACATTCGTTTTTTCTTCGCGCGCGCACGCCGTCGTCGTCGGCCGCGGGGCCCTGAATAGTAGCCACGGTCGTCCGCATGCCACGAAGTGAAGTGTCCGAACGTCATAGGGCGGGAAGCTGGGTGTGGGTGGTGGCGAAGAGTCGTTTGGAAATTTGGTAGAGCTTGAACCGGCCCCCCCACAAAGTGGGGGTATTGCCCGCCTCCTATGAAAACCCTGGCACTGGTGAGAACGGAGTGTCCCCACGTGCTAGTAATTGTTGTTGTTGTTGTTGAACATTATTTATTCTAAAGAATAATTATTGTTGGGGCCCCTGGTGCGCGGCCCCCTCGCCGCGCCTAGGCCGCAGCCACATTTTCATCATTTTCGTGAGGAAGTCTCAGGCAAAACGTGGGTGTCCGGATCCGGTTGTTTTGTTGTCCCCCGTTTTCCCTTGCAAAAAATAAGCTAAAGTGGACATTTCTTGTTCTAACATAACCAAACTTCAAGAATCCCTTGCAAAAATAAGGTAAAGTGGACATTCGCGCGCGCAAGACGAAATCCTTCCAAAACCTTAGTGTTCGTAGCGATTTCAACATAAAAACATCAAAAACCAATGGTTTTTCAAAAAAAAAGTGTCAAAATTTCATCCCGCGCGCTCTTGCGGATTCTGTAGGAAACCCAACACTTTTTAAACATTTCTGTCAAACGGGCTTTTGCGAGCAACTTTTTCGAACTTCTGCAACAACGGTTGCGCACCTGCCAGGGCCATCATCCCTGTCAAATAATACCATGCGGGACACATTCGTTTTTTCTTCGCGCGCGCACGCCGTCGTCGTCGGCCGCGGGGCCCTGAATAGTAGCCACGGTCGTCCGCATGCCACGAAGTGAAGTGTCCGAACGTCATAGGGCGGGAAGCTGGGTGTGGGTGGTGGCGAAGAGTCGTTTGGAAATTTGGTAGAGCTTGAACCGGCCCCCCCACAAAGTGGGGGCATTGCCCGCCTCCTATGAAAACCCTGGCACTGGTGAGAACGGAGTGTCCCCACGTGCTAGTAATTGTTGTTGTTGTTGTTGTTGTCGTTGTTGCTCATTTCTAGAGAATAACTGTTTCTGATCCCCCCTCCCCAGTAACCATTGTTTTGAACATGAAAACTGGCTTCTCCCAGGGCTCTCACCCTGTTTCTTATAAGGGGAAGCGAGGTGTCACCAAACTGCTCCCCCCGACATCTGGTTTACCACAACAACGGCTCTCGCCTGACACCTCCTCACAATGTATTCCCAAATCGCGCTCTCGCACGGGACGTCCTCACGATGTACTTTGGAATCGCGCTGTCGCTCGAGACTTCTTTGCGATCCTTGCAGAACGCACGCTTCAGCAACCCGCCTGCTCGACCTGGCCGCCTGGGAATGCCTTCCTGACCCGCCTGTTAGGGTCTACCCGCCCGTTCTGCCCGTCTGGTTCTGCCACACGTGCTGCTCCTATTCCCCCTCCTGCTACTCTCTCTTTCTCTCGCTCTCGTGCTCCATCCTCCTCCCTCCCCCTTGCCCCTTTCTTCCGTCCGTCCTCTCTTTCCCTGCCGTAGAGGCTGCATGACATTCACGCTGAAGGTAAACAAGACATACCCCAAGGGGGTACGATTGGAGACGAAGAGGGCGGGCATCGAGGGCTTGGGATAGACCCAGTTGTGCATCAGAGAAAGAGAGGTCACCAAGCTGTATTGTTGGGCCCCGAGCAATAACAACAACGGCTCCCGCCTGATACCACCTCACACTTCATTTCCACGTCGCGCTCTTGCGCGGCACGTCCTGGCAATTTTACAGGAGTCGCGGTCGCGCGTGGGACCCCCTCGCCATTTATTCACACGCCGCGCCCTCGACACTCAGGTATCACGCTATCGCAATGGAGTTCCTCATGATTTACTTGGGAATCGCGCTATCACTCGAGACTTCCATGCGACCCATGCAGAACGCACGCTTCAGCAACCTGCCTGCTCGACCTGGCCGTCTGGGCCCGCTTTCCCGACCCGCCCGGTAGGGTCTACCCGCCTGATCTGCCCGTCTGGTTCTGCCACGTGTTTTTTGTTCCTAGCCCCACTCCTGCTACTCTCTCTCTCTCTCTCTCGTGTTCCATCCTACTCTCCCCCTTCCCCCTAGTCCATTCCATCCATCCTTTCTTCCCCTGCATTACGGGCTGCGCGAAATGCACGTTGCAGGTAAGGAAATAGATACCCCCAAGGGGCCACGATCGAAGACGAAGAGGGCGGGTATCGATGGTTGGGGATATACTTGTTGAGTGGCCCGCGAGCCGATAAGAGCGAACAGTCTTGAAATGATTGTTGTTGTTGATGTTGTTGTGATTGTTGTTGCTGTTGATGTTGTTGTTGCGGTTGTTGTTGCTGCCCGTAGCAACGCACGTCCCGGCCCCAGTTGTTGTTCAGATTTTGATATTCGTGGAAAATTATGTTGGTAGCTGGGAGGGGCGCATGGCATGCACTGGGGCGGGGGTCCCCGAAGAGGCGCCCCGGGGCCGGGTGAGGCTTGGCGCCCAAGGAGCGCAGGCAACCCGCAAATCCTGAGGAGCCATTTTCGTGGATTCTGATAGGGCCGGGGCTCCTGAGCAGACGCCCCGGGATCAGGTGAGGCTTGGGCGTACGGGGGCGCGCGGGCGACAAACAAATCTTGAGGAATCCAGAGAACCTCAGTCCTCAGGGAGTCTTCAGGAGTTCTCGGCTTTCCGAAGGGATCCCTCAGGAGACCTCTGGACCCTCAGGGATTCCGCTGTATCCCAAGGGACTCCTCATGAGTCCTGTGGAGTCCTCAGGGAACCCTCAGGAGTCGTGAGGATTCCTCAGGGATCCGTCCTGCGGAGTCCCTGAGGAGTCCCCAGGGATTCCTCGGGACCCCGTTGAATTCCCGAGGGGTCCAGCCAGGGGGATTCGTCAGGATCCTCACAGGTTCCTCCGTGATTTTTCAGGAGTCTTGAGGGAACTGCACGTTTCCTTCAGGATCCCTCCGGATCCCGTAGGACTCGTCATGGATTCCTCCGGATCCTCAAGGATTCTTCGGAGTCCTCGGGGATCCCTCTGGACAGCAGTCCTCAGGGACTCCCCAGGGATTCTTAGGAATTTCTTATGATTCTGCGAAATTGTCAGAGATTCCTCAGGATCCTTTCCGACTCCTGAGGAGCCTTTCGGAGTCCTCAGGGATCCTTCAGGGATTCTTGAGGATCACTTAGGATTCCTGGAGGAGCCCCGAGGGACTCAGGGATTCATCGCGGTTCACGATCCCGTAAGATCCCCAAGGGGTCCTGAGGGATCTCTCAGGGATTTCTCAGGGAGTCCACAGGATTCCTACGGATTCCCGACGAGTCCTGAAGAGTCTTGAGGGCTTCTCACGGATTCTTTTGGATGTTCCAGGAGAGTCTGCGCGATTTTCCTGTGGGTCCCCAGGATGCTGCAGAGGCCCCAAAAGATTTCTGAAAACTCGTCCAGATCCTTCAGGTTTCCCAACCAGTCTTAGTGATCCTGGAGGTTTCCTGAGGAATCGTCATGGTTTCTGGGGTTTCCTAAGGATCCCCACCGACCCTGCAGGATTTCTGCAATATGTTGCGGTTTCCTTACATTTGATTTCTGTTTGTCCCTAAGGATGCTTGAATTTCTTCAGGTCGCCCGATGACTTGTCAGGATTACTAATGGTACTTGGGGCGCATAATGACCCTTGAGAATCCCGCAGGCTTCCGACGTATTCCTAAGGACCCCTCGGGACCCCGACGCGTTCAACAAGACTCCTGAGGATTCCTGCGGGTCCCTGAGGATTCTTGTGGGGCCCGACAGATTCCGAAAAGTCCTGAGGGATTCCAAAGGATTTCGAAGGTTTCCTGGGTTTCCTGAGGATCCCCCAGGGCTTCCTGAGGCCCCACTATACAGTTTCTTCAACATCCGGGGGACAACGAGATCTGAACCACATTTCTTGGGGCCCGAGCCGGGAGAGAAGTTGGCACCCCTGGCATGCCATGCCATCCTGAGGGTTGTCAGACACGACGGGGCCGGGAGGAGCGTTGCCACACCGGCGGCCCTGGGGCCGGGAGAGGCGATACGCGCCAACGCTCTCACCGGCGCTCCTGGCCCCGGGCTGTGGTTGGGCGGAGCGTTGCTACGTTGAGGTCATTGAATATTCATTGCTGGAGAATAATTATTGCTGATCTCTGGAAACGGTTCCGTCACTCTCGCATCAAAGTCGGCTGCAATTCTTCTGAAAACGAGGTTCCCGCTCGAGCGCGGGTTTGATTGTAAATGTGTGTCCTTGGAGGCGCGGCTACAACGACTCAGGAACGGCGAACGGCGCTCTCGGTCGAGACCTCCTCGCAATTCAGTAAAGTTGGCGGAGGCCCAGCCACGACGACAAGGGCTCCTGCTCGATACTTCCTCACGATTTACTCCGAGAGCCCCTGGCCAGGAAGCCTCCTGAACTCAGGAACGGCGCTCTCGCTCGAGACTTCCGCGTGATTCTGTCAAAACGGTGGAGGCCCAACTACGACGACAAGGGCTCTCGTTCGATACTTCCTCAAGATGTATTTGCAGAGGCCCTTGCCAGAGAAGCCTCCGAACTCCAGATTGGCGCTCTCGCTCGAGATTTTCTCGTAATTCAGGCAAGTTAGTGGAGGCCCAGACACGGCGACAAGGGCTCCCATTCGATATTTCTCAATCTGTATTCCGAGAGCCCCTGGCCAGCGAGGCCCCCGAACTCAGGAAGGCGCTCTCGCTCGAGAGTTCTTCGCACTTCAGTCAGTGGCCGACACGGAAGATGTTTTCCCCGAGAGGGGGTGCGATCGAAGACGAAGTGGGCGGGTATCGAGGGTTGGGGTATACAGAATGCAAGGCACGCGTGCCAGTAAGAGCGACCAGTCTTTGTATGATCGCTGTTGTTGCTGCTGCTGCTGCTCCTGGTGTTATTTTTTTTGTTGCTGCTGTTGCTTTATTTTCAACTCTAAAGAACAATGTGTGTTGATCCCCCCCCTGCGAGGCACATTGCATTTTTCATTAAAAGTGTTTCTCCTGGGGCTCGCACCCTTATCTTTACAAGGGAAACCGAGGGGTCACCAAACTGGGCCCCTGGCCGCCGAGTCACAACAACAACGGCTCCCGCCGGATACTTCCTCATAAATGATTGCAGAATCGCGGTCTCGCGCGGGATGAGACGCCGCGCTCTCGACGCTCAGGAATCGCGCTCTCACTTTGGTTTCTTCCGCGATTTATTTCGGAATCGCGCTAACGCCCGAGCCTCCCTTGCAATACTCACGCTTCAGCAACAAGCCTGCTCGACCTGGCTGCTTGGGCCCGCCTTCCCGACCCGCCCGTTAGGCGCTACCCACCCGATGGACCCGTCTGGTTCTGCCACGTACTTCCTGTTCCTAGCCCGCCTCCTGCGAATCCCGTGCTCCCATCCTTCTTTCTCCTCCTTCCATCTGTCCTTTTTACCCCTGTTTCAGGGGCTGCCCCAATTACACGCGGCCGGTACGGAAGATCTGCCCCCAGGGGGGTACGATCGAAGACGAAGAGGGCGGGTATTGAGGGTTTGGAATATCTTGGTTGACTGGCACGCGAGCAGGTAAGAGCGAAGAGTCTTAAAATGATTGGTGTTGTTGTCGTTGTCGTTGCCGTTGCCGTTGTTGTTGTTGTTGTTGTTGTTGTTGTTGTTGTTGTTGTTGTTGTTGTTGTTGTTGTTGTTAGCGTCGTTCTTGTTATTCTTGTTACTGGTGTTTTTGTCGTTGTGGTTGTTGCGTTGCTGTCGTCGTTCTCGCCCGCCACCCGCCTGCGACCCACCCCGCGACCCACCCAGCGACCCACCGGGACGACCCACCCGCGACCCACCCGTTCGTTACCCATCCACATTGTTTTGACAAGAGATCGGCGCTTGCGGCGTGCTCGTCGCATAATTAGTAAAAATGCGGCGCCTGCGGCGGGCTTCTTCAGACCCTCGCAGACTGCCGACGACCCTGCTGCCCCCCTCACTCTTCTCCGCAACAGCGGGGTGCTATGTATGTATGTATATGTATATACATGTGTGCATCTATCAGAAAATTCGATAGAGGGACATTGAGAGAGAGAGGGTGATGCATATAGATTTGTATAGTGTTAGGGTAATGCGGAAAATGCGGCTCTTTGTACACATGCCTCTCGATATCATGTTTGATGTTCCGTTAGTTATTTAGTCCCCATTTCCAGAACATATTTTTTCTTGATCCCCGTTGCCCGGTGCCCAATCGCGCTCTCGCGCAAGCCCTCTTCACACTTTATCCAGGAGTCTCGCTCTCGCGTGGGACTTCCTCGCCATTTATTGAAAGGCCGCGCCCTCGACATTCAGGAGTCACGCTCTCGCTTTGAACTTGCTCGTGATTTACCGCGGAATCGCGCTATCGCTGGAGATTTTCTCGCGACTCATGCTCGATTGACGCTTCAGCGACCCGCCCGCTCGACCCGGTCGGCTAGGCCCGCCCGCCCGACCCGCTCGTCAGGGTCCGCCCGCCCGACCCGCCTGTTTGGTTCTGCCGGTTGCACTCCTGCTCCTAACCCCCTCCTGCAAATCTCTCTCGTGCTTCATCCTTCTCCCACCCCCATCTCTTCTCTCCTCCCTCGCTCGCTCTCTTTTAGGGGCTACGCCAACTTCACGTGGCACGTAAAGAAGATATAACCCCAAGGGGTGTATATCGGAAACGAAAAGGGCGGGTATCGAGGGTTTGATACATATATATATATATAAATAAGAATATACCTGGCACGTGAGCTCTATATGAATGTATGTATATATGTGTGTGTAGATGTCATCTCTCTCCAGGCGCGTACCGGTATGTGATCGTAAACGTCTACGGCGAACCACCGCCGACGATCTTTGTTTTCTTGGAACGCCTATGTGGCCAAATTTTGGGCCGAAGTTTTGCCATGCTATTGTTTTTTGTTCCCCCCAGGCCGTTGTGCAAAGCCTGGAGGAAAACACGAGTGACAGGAAAAGAGAAGAGGAGGAGGAGGACGACGACGACGAGGAAAAAGAAGCCTTTGGAGGCCTAGCAAGACCGTATTAGGGCCTCCTGAAGGCTTCCCTGGGCCTTCTGGAGCCTCCTGGGGGGTCCCTGGGGGCCCCGAGGGGCTCTATTGAACCCCTTGGCCTTCGGTGGCGGTCTTGGGGTTCTCTTTGGCGCTTTGGGGCAGTCGTGGAGTTCTGTGGGGCCGTTGTGGGGCGCCTTTGCGGTCGTCTTAGGGCCCTCTTGGCCCGTCTTGGTACCCTTTTGGGTGCTGCTGGGGCCGTTCTGGGGCTTCCTTAGAGGCCTCTGGGGCCGCCTTCGACTGGCGGAGGCCCGAAAAGGCGAGAACGTGACAGGTACTATGAAACGTTTTTGGGGAATCAGTGATTCTGGTCTCCTGGAGGTTCTCTTGGAGCCCCCGTTGGTCGTCTTGGGGCCTTTGGGGACGTCTTGCGGCCGTCTTGGGCTCTTCTGAAGCAATCTTGGTCTCGACGGCGTCTTGGATCCATCTTCGATTCGTCTTGGAGGCCGTATTGGGCCATCTGGGCCTCTTTGGAGCTATCTTGGTGCCAATGTACAACCCGCCTTGGCAAGTCACTGAAGCCGCACCGATAGGTCGCACAACTCAGCCGATAGGTCGTTCAGCTCAGCTTGGTTTTGTTCCTCTCTGGCACGGAGCCCCAGTGCCAGAAAATGACCCTGGACGAAACGCGGGTCCCAGGGGAGGGGCCGAGGGGTCCAGGGCCCCGAGACCCGAGCATTCCGAGCTCGTCGGAGCTCCGGGGGCGCCGCCTGAGGCGCCGGGCGCTGGCCCTCCCGGGCTGCTGGTGGTCGTCGAGGCGGAGGGCATGGGCCTGGAGGAGCTGTGCTGCCAGTACCGCGTCCAGTGGTGCGACTTGGCGGCGCAGCCCGCCGCGGACGCGCCGCCCGCTGCGGAGGTCGCCGCCGCCGCGGCCGGCGGAGCTGAGGCGCTGGCCAGCGCCAGCGCCGCCCTGGCGCCTGCTGGGCCCGCCGGCGAGCCGGCGGCAGGAGAGCCGGAGGCGCCGCGGAGGCCGGCGCCCGAGTGGGCGGAGGTCGTCCCCCGGCGAGTGGAGCTCCGCGGCCTGCCGCTGCTGGCTCTTGTGCTGCCCGCGCCCGGGCCGCTGCTGGTGCAGCTGCGGCTGGTGCAGCGGCAGCTGCCCGACAACACGTTCGCCTGGAACGACTGGGCGCGCAAGGCCCGGGGCGAGGCGGACGCCTGGCTGTCTCGCGCAGCGCCCTCGGTCGTCAGCACCGCCTAATCGATCCCCATTCCCACCGAGCCATGGTACCTCGGCCCCACCTCGTAGGAGGAACAGGTACCCATACTGCTACCTTTCCCCAGGTGTGCCCTCTATTACCCTCCTGGGAGGCTCTCGTCGTTACCGCTGGATTCGACCCGAAATTTTAGTCAGAACGCACCCCGGGAGAGGTCCGGGGAGTAGCTTGAGGTTCTCGATGCGGGCTCCCTGGAAGTCTGGACCCTTGCCCCAGGGCCGTCTCTTCGTCCTGAGTTGCCTCTTGACGGTTCCAGGGCCTGGCGAGGGCCCTCAGGGACCGAAAAAGGTGGACACTTTTTTGTCGTGATGTTTTCACGACGCGAGCATGTTTGGTAACGATGCTTAAAACATGTTGTAAAGACAGTGTAAACACACATACGCACAAACACACACACACAACACACACACACACACACTTTTCTATCTATACATATATATGTGTATATATACACGTATACGTATACATGCATACATACGTTTATGTACGTGTCAGAACCAAAGCGCGCGGAGCGCGCGACGGCCCCTCCAGCCCCAGAAGGTGCAGAGTTTCCAGCACTTCCAAACTGAACGCGCAACCTGCCCCTAAGCCCGATGCCCCCAAAGTGAACCAAGGCCTCACAATACGCGTTGGGATGAACGCCAACCCAAGTCGCGGCATGCACTCACTGTGTTGAGCAAGCCCCGCGCTAGAGCTGAGGCCATCGTGGGCACGCGCATTCGTGCACCCGTGAACTTGTTCATACGTGCAGCCGTGAACTTGTCAAGAGCTGGCAATTTCTAGAACCTAAGCGCGCGAAGCGCGCACGTGGTTCTATACATAAGAAATCGATCGGGCGTGCCCCTCTACAGGAGGAATACCGACCGGTGCGTGCGAACAAACACGACCATCTATGCGAGCGACTACGTCCGAAGACGTGCCCATAAAGTCCGCGCGGGCTGCTCTTTCGCTCTGACCACATCTTTGAACGCGCAGAGACGAGCGCGAAGCGAGCGCGCGGCGCGCCGCGCCCCTCCCCCCGCCCCCCCATTGTGCAAAGCTGGAGGCAGGCGCGGACTGCGCCGCCCAGCCCGCGACCCAGCTTTGCGCAATGGGTGGGGGGGAGGAGAGGGGGATCAGACAGGGGTATGTCCACGGTTAACGGTTTTGCTCTCGTAGTCTCGTTTGTTTTTTTCGCACGCTCCGGAATTCAAGAATGGTCGCGACTGTTTTGGTTCGTTTGGCATTATTTGAATATTTGAATTATTCTTGATTTGCTCACCCAAATTCCTTTGTGGGAGGACATGCCCGACCTAAGCATAAGATGTCTGCTGGGAGCGATGCTCAGGTCATCCTCGGCCTCGAGGCGCCTGCACCTCCCACGGCAGCGGTGGACGTCGCCGAGGACGGGCGCTCGCTGGCGGTCCGCCTCCGCTGGGCCGTGCCGCCCTCCAGTCGCCTCTGGCCGCTGGGCCGGCACCTCCGCTGGCAGTACCGCTGGGGCCTGGTCATCGAAGACAAAAGGAACCCGAACCCAAATATCACGACGAAGACGTGGCCTCACTTAGGTCCCCGTCTTCGTACCAGGGATCATGAATCTAGGCGGTTTGGTCTGATACATTTGCAGAAATGACCTTCTAATCTTAATGGTTTTGGCCCTCCTCAATCAGGTCCCCTCCAAGGGGCAGGGGTATGTCTGTATTGGTCACCAGGCCCACGTCGCGGCTGCCGCCCCCGTTGCGGTTCCCGGCGCGCCCGCGGCGGAGCTGGCTCTCGGGCCCAGCAACGAACCACCTCCACAAGCAAGCTTGACTTTTTCTGGGAGGTTCCTCGGGGGGAGCGCCCGCCGAACTCGGCGTGCGCACTTTGGGTGTGGTTGCGGTCGATTTGGCCGTCCTGGGACTTCACATCGACCGTAACCAGCACTAAGCTGGTTCTGGTGTTCTGACGATAGACGGCATGCGCAAGACATCCCCCCAGGGTGTGTTTTCGATGTGGTTATAGTCGCTTGCTGTCCCCTCATGGCAGCGAGCAGCCTGGCCATCAGAGGAGAAAACCCAGAGATGCTCGCGCCAGGGCAAAAATCGCGACGGGATGATTTTTCCTCGCTGTCGGCCTCTGGGGGCCCTCGCCAGGCGCCAGCAGGACCGTCAAAACGCGATTCAGGATGAAAAACTGGTCCTGGGGGGGGGGGTCGAGACCTCTCGGGGGGCTCTGGGTAAAAGGGTACCAATACGGCTGCTCGTCCAGGAAAGCCCTCGTGGCATCGGCTGGACTCCTCGAAAGCCCGGTTTTCAGGGCGCTGGAGCCCCCGGTAGAGCCTCCAGCTCCGCCCATGGCGCGCTCCGCGCGCCAGGGCGGGCTGGTCCAGCGCCGATCCGAGAAATCCGCGCTGACCTCCGAAAGCTTACGTTCATGGAATCGTTTGTTCCTCTCGAAACCCAGACCTCCAACGTCGCGGAGATTTTTCGCCGATTTCGGTCTCTGGGGTCCTCGCAGGCCCCCATGGCCGTCAGAAATGGCTCATGATGAAGAGCCCAGGTAAAGGCCCATATTTCCAGGGACCCCGTCTCTAGAAACTCTAGAGAAGTCGGATGTCTGGCAACGTCGGGTCTCAGGATCAGCACACACACACACACACACACACACACCCGAAGAGGCCCGGGGAGTAGCGGTGCGCGTTCACCTTCTGTCTCCCTAGGCCCCGTGCGCGGAGGCGGCCATGAGCTGCGGCGCCGAGGACGTCTCCACCGCGGCCTCGCATGGACCGACGCCGTCTCCCACCGCCTCGGACAGAGGGACCAGTCGGGGGTTGCTGAGGGTGTCCCCGGGCCCATGAAAGAGTACATCCCTGAAGCTTCCGCTCGTCTTGGGTTGATGGATTGATTACAGAGCCCAGTAGCCCCTAATAGCGCTCAGTATCGCCCAGTAGCGCCCAGCAGCGTGCAGTAGCGCAGAATAGTGCTCAACTGACGCCCAATAGCTACCACTAATAGCGCCCAAAAGCGCCACGCGGGGGAGATGCGCAATGTCCGCTTTGCGCCCGGTTGGGTGCGCTGTTGGGCGCCATGGGGACGACCAATAGCTTCCGTGAGCTGCTTTCTACAGCCCAGACATGCTCGCGTCGTGAAAAGAGTACGACGGACGGTTCTTGGCCGTTTCCGGTCTTTGGGGGCCCTCGCTGTGGGCCTTGGAACCGTAACAAGAACGGCTCGGGATGAAACGCTGGTGCTGGGGAGCGAGTCGATACATGCAGGGGCCCACGTTTTGAAACAGTCTGCATGGACATCGCGCCATTCTAGGGCCTCCAGGGTGCCCTCTGCAGGCCACCTGGGACTCCCGGGAAATTCTTGGACCAGGGGCACCTCTGACATCCCCCGAGCCGTGTCCTCTTCTGGCTCGCGGCCAGCTGTGGGGTGCCAGGGGCAGGACTGGGCGTCCGGGCCCATGCTCGAGGACGTGATGGGCGACAGCTGGGAGTGCACCTCGCCCTGGCTGAGGGACGCGTGGGAGGGCACGTCCGTTGTCTGCTGCGTGAGGTACTTCCGTCGCAAACTATGGGAGCCTTGTGTGTCCTCGCAAAGTCGTCTGAAGGGTGCATTGGCGTGCGCTGGCGTCTGGTAGTCGACGAGAACGCGCCGATGTAATTTCGATTAGCGTCGATACGCGTTGGTTTAGCATCAGTTACCATCGATGAGATTTGATTCGCAAGAGCCAACAAGATGGTATAGTATGCTCCCATGAGTTGCCACAAAAAGGTACGCCCCCGAGGGGAGCGCCGGGTGGAGCCCCTGGAGCTTGCCCAGCGATCGGCTCGCTGTGGGGCTTCCGCCTCCCAAGCAGGCCGCAGATTCCCCCAAGGCGCAGGTGAGCACGTCCGACGCCGACCCCTCCTCGGCGGGCCTCTCCTGGGGCACCTTCCGGTCGGCCCACCCGCGCGCCCGGACCCTACAGTACCGCGTCGAGCTCCGAGAGGCCGTCGCGGAGGCCGCCAGTGAGGATGGCCAGGCTGGAGGCGATCGGCGGGGCAATCCGACCCTTGCCCGCGCCGATCAACGATTCAGGCGACTCGATGGGCGGCGGGGGCAGGTTCGGAATTTGTCGAACGAGTGGCGAAGTCCAAAACCTACTCCCGCCTCCCATTGATTCAGGAGAATCGATGGTTGGTGGGGGTAGGGTTCGGACGTCGCCGCCTGAGGCGATGAGCGCGAGGACGCCTCGTGGTCTCTCGTGCGCGTCTTCGAGCAGTGCACGCAGGGGGCCCCTCGGACCCTGTCTTGCCAGCTGCGGCACCTGCAGCCCAGCCGTCAGTACGCCGCCCGAGTCAGGGTGCGCCACTGGCCGCTGGACAAGCACTGGCGGGCCGAGGTGGCATGCCGCTTCAGCACCCCGTGCACAGGGGCGCACCCCGACGACTTCCCGCCTCCCAGGCCGCTGCCGAAGGAGTGGCTCGACCTCCCGGCTCGCCAGCGAGCCGACGAGGTCGGGCGTTGCGTAATGGGGGTGGGGGCGATAGATGCCGGGGTGGAGAGAGGTGCACACCTCGTGTGCACCCACGGGGCTCTGAAAGGAGACCCCCCGGGGCCCCAAAGGGGCACGAAAGGTGCACGTTGTTTCGCCCCCCCGGTTCTACATCGCACCCCTATTGAGCACTACGCCCCACGAGGGCGCCTTGGAAGGGCACGCCTGGTGCGCGGTGTGGCTGCCGCCGCCCGCCGCGCAATGGCCGAGGCACTGGGCACAACAAAGAATCAAAGCCACAACCAGGTAATTAAGCGGGTCTCTATGGAGGCCCCTCGGGGCAGGCCCCTCGGGGCAGAACCCACCGACCTCGACGTTAACACTGTGGCTCTTGTTGTGGTCGATTTGGCCGCCCTGGGGCGCCCACGTCGACCATGAGCAGCACTGCGCCCTTGTGATTGCTGGCATGCGCAAGGCATCCCCCGAGGGTGTGTTCTCGATGCGGTTGTGGCCGTTGGCTGTCCCCGAAGAGGCACCTCTGCTTCTTCGAGTGGCGGCACGCTGGCGGGAGCCCTGCGCAGGCCCTGTGGACGGTCGCGGAGGCAGAGCGCACGGCGCTGCGCCTGTCGGAGGCCGACGCCGGCGTCCTCAGGGGTGGCTGCGGCGAGGTCGTGCGGCTGCCCCACGCGGAGGAGCGGGGCACAGCAAAAGAACCACAGCCACAGCGGAGTGGATGGTGGGGAGGGCTGCTCCAGGAAGCACCCGCTACGCTTTGGTTTTGGTGATGGTCGATTTGGCTGTCGATGGGGCGCCCACGCCGAACACAGCCAATACTGAGCTGGCTTCGGTATGCCTGGCGACTGTTGGCATGCGATAAACATCCTGGGTGCGTCCTCGATGTGCTTGTGGTCGCTTGCTGTCCCCGCAGAGGAGCCGCTGCTCCTCCGCTTCCGGCACGCCGCTGGCCTCGTCACCGCCATGGCGTACGTGGCGACCTTCTTCGCGCCGCCGGGGCCGCCCGCGGCCTCCCTGGAGGTTCAGGGGCAACGTTTGGGGGGCATCCTCCGGAGGGGACGCCGCCGCCCCCAGTCGCACACTCATCGCCGGCGGGGGCCCGGCAGCCCACCCCGCCCAGGACCGCGCGGATTCGCTGTCAGGGGCCCATCGCCGACCCATCCGCGATGCATCGCTGATTTCAGCTCGATGCTGCCCCCCCCCCACCCCCTGAGCCAGTCCCCCCGACGCGTGGCCCCCCAGAGGTGTCGGACGACGGCCTCGCGGTCCTGATCGAGGGCTCAGGCGGAGGCCACCCGGGCCACGCCTCCGCGACGAGGTGCCAGTTCGCCGTCGAGGGCGCGGGCGCGGGCGCGGCGCCGCGGGAGCTGAGCGCCCTCGGCCTCTGCCCTGCCGCGGGGCGCTGGCAGCAGCGCCTCCCGGTGGAGGCCCACGGCGCGCTCCTGCCGCCCCTGGGCGTCGTGCGGCTCTGCGCGCGCGTGGGCGACGGCAGCCGCTGGTCGGAGTGGTCGGCGTGGTCCGCGCCGCTGGAGCTGGCCGTGCCGCGGCCGGAGCCCGCGGCCGGGTCGGAGCTGCGCGCGTGCGAGCTGCCCGCCAGCCCGGGCGCGGTGGAGCTCACGTGGGCGCCGTTCGTCACCGCGGCGGGGCTGCGCGACGTCGACTACCACGTGGAGGCGGCGCCGACGGCCTGCCCGGACGAGAGCACGCAGCAGGTCGTGCCGGCAGCGCTGGCCGCCCGCGCGACGCCTGGCGTGTGCGCCACCATTCTGCGGAGCCGGACGACGAAACACGGGCACGGGCATGATCTTGGCTGTAAATCATGGGGGCCGGTTTAGCACCCGGGCGAATCCCAGCTCCAATCTGGTGCCGTTTAGCTAAACGGCACCTAGTGTGCGTCAGTGTCGCGTGTGTCTATGTTCTCCCTCCCCCATTCTTCCGACCCCAGCTCTTCTGCGATGAAGAAGCAATTGCACGAGCATGGTCAAATTTTCGGAGCTCCGCGCGGGCTTCTTGGATCGGCGCTGGGCACCCCTGGCGGCGGCTCTTGCGCCGCCCCTGGCGCGCGCGCGCTGGGGAGGGGGGTCCAGCGCCGATCCAAGAAATCCGCGCGGACCTCCGACAGTACAGCCAGTTTGTTGAAATAAGGTCCAGTTCGAGGTCGGACGGGGCTCGGTGGTTCCATTTAATTGTGTCTGCGTGCGTTCCGTGCCTCCTCTGGTGGCGAGCCCCATTCGGTGTTCCTTCGGATTCTGCGGCCGTTCCTTCGGATTTCACAACTCGACTCGAAAGAAGGGGGGCTTCGTTGCTGTTGGGCAACGCCATGGGGGTGCGATCAACAGGAGGGCAGCGAGGGCTGCAGAAATGGGGGCCCTGCGGGCCCCGAAAGGGGCCTTTCCGGGCCCAGCACGGGGCGCTTTAGGGCCCGAAGAGGGCACCATTCTTCCCCCCCACCCCAATGATCGGCTCCCCATTTAGCTTGGGTCGCCTTGAATATGCCCAGGGCGTTCTTTTAGCGTTTTCAGCTCGGCGTCGTGGAAATCATTGTTTTCAGCGTTTTCAGGCTTCAGCAGAAAAAGCTAAAAACGCTAAACATATGCGTTGCTTTAGCGTTTGTCATAAATGCTGAAGCGTTTTCAGTCTGAAAGCGCCGAAAGAACGCCAACACAACGACCCAAAAAACGCTAAAACAACGTAGCGTTGGTTTAGCGTTTGCAGCCTTTCAAGAGCCCAAAATAGAGAACGCTGAAAAATGCACAGGGCGCTTTTAGGGCGAACCATGCCACTCAGCGACGCCCAACTCTTATCTATCGTTCCGGATTCCAGCAGCTCTCATGTATGTCGTATGCCAGGACGCCGTGGGCACGGGCCCGCGGCCGGCCGTTTTTCATATTTGTTCTTTCCCTTTCTTGAGCACACCCTCTCCGCGGCCTCCCCAGTTCCCCCCCGTCCCCGGCTGCTTAAAGCAGTTCTAGGGGGCACGGAAAAAGTGACCACCAGCCACGCGGAAAGAGGGGTAGGAGGAGGGGAGAGGGCCTCTTAGAAGCACCCCGGCTTCTTAGAAGGCGCTGGCCTTCTCTATAGATTCAGAGCCTACGCCTTGTAAGAAGCAGCCTCCTTCTAAGAACCCCTCCCCCCTCCCTCCGACCCCTCGTGCGCGCCGCCAAATGGGCAGCTCTCACACTTCCAAGTCGCTTCAAGTCGGCCCAAACACACCCCCTGACGGGCCCAGGGGCCCGAAGAGCAACCCTCAGAGCCCCCTCTGCGGACAAGAATTTGGGATGTTCCATTGATTTTTCTATGAGTTTCCTACACTTACCTTTCCGCTCCTCGGGGCGCGCATGACGGGCTGAGAAGCTCCCAAGCTCGCCTCTCGACGCCCCGAAGGGGCCCCAAGCGGGCCCCAAGAAGGACCCAAGGCGCTGAAATTGGCTGGCCCTCCGTAGCCATTTTGGCTCAAATCCGTAGCCGTTTTGGCACGAGACCTGACCTTACTGGCGTGGGGGAGTCAGCGGCCCCATCTGTGACGCCTCACTGCCTGGTCAGGGAGGCATTTTGCTTTGCAGAGCTGGTTCTCCCCAGCTACTGCTGCTTTCTCTCATGTGTCGCGCGCACGGCTGATGGTCCCAGATCCGCCCAAGGGGCCTTCTCGTCAGGCACGCGACCGCCCGCATTCTCAGAGTGGTTACAAGGCGTGCTATGGCAAGAACTCGTGCGGCTACCAGTACACTTTGGTGGAGTGGAGCAGGTGCTTTCGCTGTAAGAAGTGGATTCGTGATATGGTTGTTCGCGACGCAGTCCAGGGGCCCCCGAGACCCTGGAGAAGAACGGGCGAGCAGCAAGCACAGGATGCATGGCAGCTGGTGGGCAAAAGTGGCCGAGGCCGCAAGGGAGGTTCCGTGCCCGATCATGATGCTGTTGAGTCCCCAGGCGGAGGCGGAGATGCACCTTCGAAGCCTGGCCCTTGGCATGGCAAGGGTGGCCCTGCCGCTCGTGCCAAAGGTAAAGCCGTTGACAACAGGGCAGCCAAGCAGGAGTAGCTGTCGGCCGCCATCGAGCAGCTCACACTGGCAGGCCTTGGGCCCGAACACCCGCTGGTTGTGGTTGCCAAGGCCCAGATTCCCATTGTGTCCGCCACACCTGACGACAACCAGGGCCAGACGCCTTGGATGCGGGTGCGGCCACATCAGGACAAGTTGGCCCACTACCAGGGCCAGCTTCAGGCAGCGAAGTCCACCGAGGCCTCGATCAAGCAGAAGCTTGCTGAGCTCGAGCAGGACTTGGCGGAGCGCATGGAGTCTCAGCAGAAGCTGGCTGAGTCCGTCAAGCGCGAGGAGGAGGAGCTGCAGCGGCTACATCGCCGCGCTGTCCTTCAGCCTGTGGGTGCTGGTGGGAAGTCGGCAATCTCTGGCTTGGTCGAGACGCTGTTTGGCCATCTTCCTGCTGGTTTCAAGTCGGCCAAGGCGGCCCAGTTCCAGTCTGTGGCCGACCTCCTGGGCGACCTGTCCGCGGCTGGGCTCCAGTTTCAGCGGGAAGAGGAGGAGCGCCAGCGGCAGGCGGCCGAGGCAGCGGCTCAGCGGGCGGCTGCTGGCGGCGATGCTGGTGATGCTGGGGCGACTTCGACGGCTATCGATTCCAGGGTGGCCGAGGATTGCAAGCAGCAGCTCACTGAGCTCATGCAGGGTGGCAAGGCTGGGCAGTATGAGGGCCTCTTCAAGACAATGCTCGAGTTCCTGGAGAACCCCGCGGCCCTCGCCAAGCGACCCAGACGTGACCCCCCGGCCCCTGCGGCGGCAGCCGCACATGATGTTCATCATGTCCCAGGTGCTGTGGCTGGCCAAGGCGTGGATGTTGATGTATCCGCAGCGGCTGGTGCTGGACCACAAGGGGGGTAACATGCTCAGCAAGAAGTCTGAGACGGCGCGGCGCTCTCTTTCGAGATCATGTTCGGCGTCGGGCCCAATTTCATGTTCACCTGAGGTTTTGGCGGGCACGAGAGGCAGGTCCGCCAGGACCGCGACCGCTTGGGAGGGGGTCGCGGGGAAGCAAGGTGCCCTGATTTGCAGCGAAGCTGGAGCCTTGCGAGGGGGACTGGAGACCCGTGCTCGCCAGCCTGGTTCCCTTCCTCAGGTTGGCTCTTTCGTTCCTTCGGCACCTCCAGCGGAGGGCCATAGTTCAGCCAGGCTCGTGCGTCATAGGCGTCCTGAGGTCTGGAGGATCTGTTCGTCTAATATTACTTCGTGGGGAGTGGAGTGCGACAAGGGCTCCAGGGTCTCCCGCAGGCCGCTCCTTGAGGTCATTGACTCCGTGGAGGCCGACTTGTTTTTTGTTCCAGGAGCATCGCCAGTCTGAGGTTCAGTTGGCAGACGCCCAGCACGCTTTGCAGAAGGCAGGGCTGAACTCTTTGCTGTCCCCAGCGGCGCCGTCGGGCCGTTCAGAGTCTGGCACGTCTGGAGGAGTTGGCTTGGCTACACCGAAGCTATGGGGCCCCAAAGGCCTCGATGCTCTCCCCATGGTATCGCTTTACCTCCTGATCATCGGTTTCGGTTAGGGCTCTGGAGCGGTCTATGCACGGGTGGAGTCGTGGTCGGTTCGGTATATTTACACACGGGGATCGGCTGCAGGGGCCAGAACCTCACCCTCCTCCACAACATTGGGGAAACTCTTCGTGCGTATGGGATGTCATTCGTACTGGGTGGAGATTTTCAGTTCCCTGGTGATCAGCTTATTGAGCCCGAGTGGCTAGGGGGCCTCCAGGCTGACGTTGTGTTCGATGATTCTCAGTGGACGTGCCAGTTTGGAACGTTTCGATCATCTAATGGTTATTTTGTGTCGAATGTACTCAAGCCTTTCGTTGACCGTTGCCGCGTGGCGACATGGTCGACTTGCGCGAGGCCGCACCGCCCAGTTGCGCTGACAATCAGTGGCAGCCCCAGGCAGGCGACGGTACCCAGGCTGAAGAAACCATAGGCCCCCCCCGTTTTTTCGTCCTATCGGGTGCGACCCCAGGCCACTGGATTGGGATGATCTCTTGGAGGTTCTCAAGGGCGGCAAGTGTTCAAAGGATGTGTTGGATACGGTCACCTCCCAGTGGGCTCAGAGGGCCGAACATATTTTAACCCGAGTTCTCCAGGTGGAAGGCGATCCACGTTATCGAGGACGAGGAAGCCCCCCCCAAGGTGGTCCAGGCCCCCCCTCATGGGCCCGCCTGCGTCCACTCACCCTCGCGCCATCGGCGAAGGACGGATGTGGCGGGTTTTTGAGAGGCGGCCCCAGGACATCCTTTATCTCTGGCATGGGCCACGGCCTACCTTGGGGGGTTTGCATCAAGCTGGGCTGATTCTCAGGAAGTTGGTGAACTATGCGTCCCCGTTCACTGACTGCAAGCACTGGGAGTCCTGGGGGCTTAGGAGTTTGGCTGTCAACCCTGCTGCGACCTCGGAGCTCAACGAGTTGATTTGGCAGGTCCGAAAGTGGGCCCAAGAGCATGAGCACCACGCGGCCTCTGAGAGGGCCAGGACTTGGAGGAACTGGGTGGCTGAGGCTCTCACGGGCCCCGACATGGGCACAGTAACACGAAAGAGGTTCCCAAATGGGCTACGCGTGGGTTATCGCAGCTCTCTGGGCCCAACGGTGTTCCTTTCGGTGTCTTGGGAGATGCCGAAGCACGAGCTCAAAGTTGGCACAAACACTGGGGAGTTGGTCAAGTTTTTCCTGATCCTGATTTCAGCTGGTGCGAAGATGAACCCGAGCTCGAACCACCGACGCACGAGGAGCTTGCAGCCCTGATTCGTTCGTACAGTACGCACACGGCAGTTGGGGCATGTAGGATTCATCCTCGGCACTGGTCTTTTCTCGACGAAGGCGCCGTCGCAGTATTCTTGTGCATCTGGGAGCAGATGCAGCGCCTGTTCCACGTGCCCAGGCGTTGGGCATTGCTGCTCATCGCTCTTCTGCCCAAGCCGCCGCCAGACGGAGGGGATCGGCCTATTGGTATCTTCCCGTCTCCTCTCAGGATGTGGTCCAGATGGGCCCGCTGGAAAGTCGCTGGCCCCTGGGAGATCGATCGCCCTCGGAGTTTTTGGTTTGGTGATTCGGGGGCGTCGTGCGACATTTGCGTTTGGAAGCAGCGTTTCAAGGCGGAGTGGGCTCGGGACCAGGGCAAGGCGGCAGGGTCTAAGCTCTTAGACCTGGTCAAGGCATATGAACATGTGCCTCTTCATGTGCTCGCTGCTGCCGCCCGTAGACATCAGTTCTCTGGGAAAACGTCACGGTTCCTCCTGGCCACCTACAGCCTGGACAGGATGGTTTCATTTGAAGGGATTGCGACCGAGGTGGTGTCGACCAATCGGGCGATCGTCGCAGGTTGCAGTTGTGCTACTTCGTTGCTGCGTCTCGTGCGCCTTTCCCCTGCTGATGCCGTTGTTCAGCGTTATGCGTCCGTCGATCTCGCGATTGTGGTCGATGGCTTGCAGCTGCAAAGGGTGGGGGATGCTTGGGAAGTGGCCCGTGATCTAAAGAGTGCTGAGGACCTCCTCACCTCGGAGCTGCTCCAGATAGGGCTCAGCATTTCGCTCCTCAAGGAGCACCAGACGGTCGTCGGTCAGAACCTACGGAGCGTCGCTCGCAAGGTCGACCCGTCTTCGGCTAAGTTCCTGACCAGATCGGTACGTGACTTGGGATTAGATTTCGGGGGTGGTCATCGCGTGCTGCATGCTGTTCGTGCTAAGCGTTTGGGCAAGATGGCTTCCAGGATCCCTAGGTACAAGAGATTGGCAAAAGCTGGGGGCAAAACTATCAAACTGGTCCAGACGGGCCTCAAACCTGGTGTGCTGTGGGGTGCCGGAGTGCATGGTATCAGTCACACTCATCTGTTGCGGGCTCGGCAGCTTGCACGTGCTGGCTTCGTGCACAGGCGCGCAGGCAGATCCTTGTCTCTCGATCTCATGATCGCAGGCCGCCAGGTCGACCCAGCCTATGAGTGCAATCGTGGGCCGGTTTTCTTCTGGATGCGTGCTCTCTGGGATGGATGGGCGGCGAGATCCGACACGGCGCGTCTTCTGAGCGGGGCTTGGGCACGTCTGTCGGCGCTTCCCGAGAAGAAGGTATGGTTCGATATTCGTGGACCTGCTTCGGCCCTCGTGGGCACGATGATGAGGTTAGGTTGGAAGTTTTTGGACCCTTTCCGCTGGATGACCCATCGCGGCCCCGTGTGTATCGAAAAAATGTCGCCGAGGGATGCGGGTCGGTTGGCTGATGAGGCTACCGAGCGATGGATTTGGCAGCAGGTTCTGGCGAAGCATGCGTCATGGGCCTCTCTGTGTCCCCATCCTCCTCTCCTCGAGCCTCTGAGGTCCCTCGTCCTTCCTGCCTCGCTCAAAGGCCCCGATTGGACCCCCAAGCATCAAGGGCTCCTCAAGTGCCTTTTTGCGGGAGGTTTTTGGCTTCAGGAGAGGCTATATGAAGCTGGTGGAGCTATTAATCCAGAGTGCCTTGCGTGCAGGAGCGTAGGCTCCACCTGGCACCGTTTCTACGATTGCCCTGTGCACGCCGAGTATCGTCGGGATTTCAAGGCAGGTTTTGAGCTGGCCAGTCAGATGCTTGAGTTGGCGAAGACGACTGCTGACCGCTCACTGCTTTGGACCCGTTTTCTTGTCCCTGACCCGTCCTGGCTGTTTCCGAGCCCTTGCCTCGAGGAGCGTGTGGTATGGACCTTGCGTTCGCCCGATCTGCTGCTCGACGTGCATGTGTTTGGAGATGGCTCGGGAGTGCATTGGCAGTTTGGTCGTCTCAGGAGATGTGGTTGGGGGCTGTGCTCTCTCGACTCCCAGTGGAAGGAGGTTGCGAGAATGCATGGTCCGCTTCCTAGTTTGTCTCAGACAGTGCCCGCAGCGGAGCTTCACAGTTTCCTCATGGCTCTCCGCTACATGGGGGCGCAGATGAAATTCTTTACTGACTGCAAGCCTCTTGTATATGTGTGGCGCCAGGGGTCAGGAGCCGGCACGGGCGCC
>CAUYUJ010010580.1:226265-235534 GCA_963575745.1 Prorocentrum cordatum
AAAAACAAATTCCCGTCTCAGCAAGCTACGACCACTTGCCTCGCCGTATACGCGTAGCTCGAGAAGCATATGGAGAAAACTGCCGATCAGAACGCCAACCTGACTAGATATACGAGGCCATCCTGTTCAATAAGCGTCTGGGTGAGGTGGCCGACTTCACGATCGCTCTATGCGGCGGTAGTCACATCATGTACGTTTGTACGCTCTGCAAGACGGCCCCCCTCAAGCCGAAAGAGTGCGCGCTACGTGCTACCGGCGCAGCAAGACGCACCTACGAGCGATCGGTTCGAAGCAACGCAGGAGACAGACAGCCCCCATCGGGGTCATCCTCGCTGGCGGCTTCGGTTTCCCAGGACAAAAGGGCCAAGACGCGGGAGGCCTCGACTGATTCGTTGTCGACCTTCGCTGCGAGTCACCGCCTACACCGCGGGCCTCTCGGAGATGAGAGCCGTTTGGCCGGCCAACTGGCGTTGGAGGTGGTCGAGCACGGCGCCGTTCACGCAACGAGATGGCGGCTGGACGGGGACGACTGGGCGTCGCGGAGGTGGCCTCGTCGGGGAAGGGCCGTTCCTGGGGCCCGCGCGCGCCTGGCCCTCCGGCGTCGACGGCCCCGACAAGAAGAGGGCCTCTTGGCTGCGGGCGGTCAAGCTCGCACCGGCGAGGACCGGCAGCGACGGCGCAAAGGACAGAGGCCCGAGGCGCCCATCAAGTTCGAGGGCGAAAACACAGGGAGTCTCACTCGGACGCGCCCGCACGCGGGAGGGGAGCCAGGAGGCAGCCCGCCGAAGAGAGCGCCAGCGTGCCGGGGCTCCACGCGACAAGTCGGCACGGGAGCCGCGCCCGCGCGTTGGCGTGAGAACCGGGAGGCAGCCCGCGAAGGAGGGTGCCAGCAACGGCGGGGCTCCACGTGACAAGTCGGGACGGGAACCACGTCCGCGCATTGGCCAGGGCGCTGGCCGCCGCGCGGCCCTGCGAGGATTCAAGTGGCGCCGGAGGATCCGAGGAACCCACTGTGGACGACGCGACGAAGGCCTCCCCGTTCGCAGGCCGTCGGCGCCTTGCCTTGGGACGTGTCCCGGGCGGAGTTCGGCGGTGGCCTTCCGAGCAATACGCGGGGGACTCCGAGCGGCTGCATAGCGCGCTTCCAGGGTAGTCTTGAACTCCCAACCTCCAGTGGGCTCCTCCACGGCGAGGGCGCCTTCCTGGCCTGTGGGGGCCCCCATCCTTCTGCCGCGGGCGGGGACAGGGGCCCGGCGCGGAAAGGGGGGGCGTCTATCGCGGAGGACCCCATGGGGGATGGGCAGTGGTTCGAGACCGCGCCTCCCAGCCTCTGCGCACGCGCGGTGGCGAGTGGCGACGGCGCCGCGGAAGGACCGAGGTGGGAAGGCGGATGGGCCCCGACGCTCGCAGCGTCCCGTTGGGGCCCTGGTCTCCTCCTCTCACCTCCGGGTCTCCTCTTCCGCCTCCTCTCCTTGGAATCTCATGCCCATCGCATTGAGGGTTCCTGGGAGTGTCAGTGGCCCTGAGCCATGGCCCCTGGGACCGCCACTCGAAAAAGGTGGTATCACCGTCGCCTCCTGCTCCATTTCTCTGCCACCGCACCGCAATTAGCGCCCATCGAGGATGCGCCTCCGCGTGCCAACAGTTAAGTGTATCCCTCTCGACCTCCCGACGTCTGATGCCATTTGGGTTCAAGCTCTCGGCCGTTTGGAACAACCCACCCACCACCCTGGGGCATCAAGTTCTTGGGAGTGGCAGGGGCTTTGAGCCAGGGCCCCCAGGACCGCCACCCGAAAAACGGGGGGTATCACCGTCACGTCCTCCCTTTTTTTTGCCCCGCCTTCAAACTGCTTTCAGGATCCGTCGATAATCGTTCCAGATGAACCCGAGACGACTCAAGAGGGCCCCCATTTGGCCCCAAACATTTTTCAAGACGGCTCAAAAAGATCTCCAGAAGGGGCGCAAGACGCGGAGATGACCCCACGATGGCCCAATGTAGGCTCAAGATACGCTCAAGTCGGCCTCGGTACGGCTTCAAGAACCCCCAAGAGGGCCCCACGACAGTCCAAGAGACTCCCTAAACTGGGCCCCGAACGGCCCTAGGAGATTTCCAAGGGGGCCCGGGAGGCCCCCATAACGGCATCGAAGCGGCGTTCATCTCTTTCCAAGACAGCATGTCAATAATGCGTCCTGGAGGCTCCGAGGCGGCCAGAAGACGGCTGAAGCTGGCCGGGAAGTGCTTCGCAAATGTATGCGCCAATGCCATCGATGTTTAGGCCCTGCCAGTGCTACCCAAATTGTGTTTTTGGCTTTCGTTGCACCGAGGTTTAGCCCCAGTGGCCAGAAAGGGGAGGGGGGTCGGCCTTCGATGGGCCCTGGTTTGGCCTTGGTGGCGTGCACTACGGATTCAGACTCGGGCACCCATCTTCTCTGTTCAGCTCCTACTCCAGTCCTCGGGCGCATCCAGAAAAGCGCGAGAAGCGTTGAGTAAGCCTCCTAAGACTCCCCTACACGCGGTACGATCGAAACGGGTACGGAAAGAATGGGTACGAAGATCGACCGCAGTTCTTGTTCATTTTGAACCGGACTCGCTGCTGGTGTCCCCGCAGCTGGTGTCCATTCGACAGACGGCCGGCTGCCCAACAGCGACCGCTGTCAGTTTGGGCCAGCATTCGTTGTTGGGCGTCGTGCTCATGTTTTCCGTGCCCATTTCGGGTGTCCAAATTCATGTCGCAAGGATCCCGGATCCGAATTGCTGCAGGTCCCACTACCAACACCAGAGGAGCTCCAGCATCGGCCCTGCATTTCCCATTAGCAGCTTGCGATGCGAATTCTTTGGGCGCGGCTAAAGATCAAGCGCGCGCGAAGCGCACGCGTGATTCTAATTAGTTAATGCATCTGCAGTTTCCTTGAGCTCCGACATTGGGAAACAATGCAACATGCGAAAAGTCACGGCCGGAGCTCTAGATCTCACCTTTCTGCTGCGTTTTTCGTGGTGGATTGATCCACGAATGTCTCGGGGCCCGAAACCGAGTGAAAACACCGGGAGCGCAATATTGCAATGCCAGGATCCCTCAGGGTTCACGGTCGAGAACTTGTGGATAGCGTGTCGCTCCAGTGGTTCTGGCCCACCACGCTTCGGCGCGACACGCCATGCACTTCCCAGTCCCCAGGCGTCGAGGCGTCAACGTCCCGAGCCTTTCCGAGCCTCCCGCCCCGCGGGGCGGAGCGACACGCTGTCCGCTCGCAGGGCACAGCGTGTCGACGGGGCCGCCGCGGCGACACGCTGAGTTAAAGTTCCAGAGACAATTATGTTTCTCCCTCTAGGATCCGCGGCGTGTCCAGGGGGGAGTGGGAAGGAGCAGGCCTTCTCAGGAGGCGGCGATGGCTTATCCGAAGCCATCGCGCCTCCTGAGAAATGGTCTTTGTCTTCGGGCAAGGCTCAGAAGACCTTTGAGCCGTCTGAGAAGTCCCGCCATCATCTCACTTCCCCCCTTCGCTCGCTGCCGATAGGAACCTCGCCCCTGGCGTGGAGTACATCTTCACCGTGAGCGCCTCGTACCCAGGGCTGGGCGGCTGCTGCGCGCAACAGGGCCCGGCGGACTCCTCGCTGTTCGCGGTGTTGGCCACGGCTGGCGTGGACGGCCCCGCCTTCGAGCCGCCAGGGCCCCCGAAGCACCTCGCGCCGCCCGACTCGCACGGAGGGGTGGGGCGCCGCGCGCCTTGGGGCTGTCAGGGACAACGATCGACGGTCAGGGGCAACGTTGGGGGGGGGATAGGCACAGGGGGGGAAGCATCGATCCCCAATTGCCCATTGGTCGCCGAGAGGGGCCATATACCCCCAACCTGCCCAGGAATGTGCGGATTCACGATCGGGGGCCTATCGCCGATCTATCGGCGATGTATCGCCGATTCCAGGTCGATGTGTCCCCCCAATGCCAGTCCCCCCCCTCTCGTTGCCCCTTAGACGGGTTCGGTTTCAAATCATGGGAGCCTTGGATGTCCCCGTGACTCCGTCTTTAGAGTGCGTAACTAAGCATGTGCTGACGTCTGGCAATCGATGAGAAAGCGCCGACTTAGCTTCGCTTCAGCGCGGGTTAAGCGTCGACTTAGCGTCGACTAGCGTCGATTAGCGTTGGTCAGCGTCGATTCGCAAGAGCCAGCAAGATGGCATGGGAGGCTTCCATGAGCTGCCACCGAAGACGGGCCCAGCCTTCCGACGATTATGAGCTTTCCGATCGCGGCGTTTCTCCCTCGGTTCGGCCTCCAGGGCCCGTCCCTGGGACCATCCAAGACGGATCTGGGGTGAAAGACCACCCCCGGGGAAGGGGTCGGACCGCCTCGCACCGAACGCATCATGCAGGAGGATGTCTGGGAAGGGGGGGGGGCCGGCCCAGGGGGCGGGGGGGGGCATCGACCCCCCATCGCCCACTCGTCGCCACAACGGGGGCCTGCCAGGCCCAGGCCCAGCCTGGCCCAGGCACGCGCAGACTCACACTCTAGGGGCCTCTGCCGCCGATCTGTCGGCGATGCATCGCCGATTCCAAGCCGACGTGCCCCCCCCCCCAAAGCCAGGGCCCCCCTCCCTGCCGTTCCCCCCTCAGGCTGGGACTTCTGGCTTGCGGTGGACCGGCGCGCGCTCGCCAGGCCTGCGGGACTCCTCTGATATCCGACGAGCGAAAAAATGCAGCATCACGAACAACCGCGAACAAAGACCTCGAAGACCCCATCTTCCTGCGACAGTTTTCGAGCCCATTCGATCTGCGATAGCCCCCGGGGCCCATAAACGGCTTCTGGAAGCCGATAAAGACGAAAAGCCTGCAGGGCGATTTTCGTTCCAGTCGCCAGTGAATGTGGGGAAGAGGGAAGAGGAGGATGAGGCCGAGGTTGCGTCTGCATTTCGCTAATTGTCTGGGCGCCTCTCGGAACCTCCAGAGGCTCTGGCCAGCGATGGGAATGAACTTAGCGGTGCGAGCTTGTTGTTAAACTACGCTGGGGGCGTTCGTTAAGGAATATGCCCAGAAGGCTTCAGACCCTGGAGGATTCCTCATCTGATGAGGGCGGCGGTGGTATCCATGGCCAATAAACGATTGGAGTCCCACCGGCATGCAGAACCTGGATTCCTTACACACCGCCGACCCGTTGGGGAACTGGCAGTTGTTGCGTGTTGCTCCTGAGGGCCTCGTGTGCGCCTTTTGGGGACTTGGAGCTTTTTTGGGGCTTCATGGGGGCCTCTTGGGGGCCTTTTCAGGGCCTCTTGGGCTGACATTCACAGTCTTCGCCGTGCACGCATGTGGAAACGGGCGAGAGCCCACGCGTACAGGCGGCGGGCATCTGGCGAAACACCCGAAGAATGATTATCGAAGACGCCTACGGCGAGTCACCGCCGCCCCCTGCTTTTTTGGAAGCGCCTATGTGTCCGAACGTTGAGGCCAGACCTGCCGTGCTATCGGACCATGTGTTCCCCGAATCGGTTTGGAAAGCCTTCGGGGAACACGTGGGCATCTTGAAGGTCATCTTGGTCGTCTGGAAGCCATTTTGACCCTTTCGGGCCTTCTTGGAGGACGTCTTGGAGGGCTCTTGGGCCGTCTTGGAGGCCATCTTGAGCGTCTTGGAGACCTTGGGCCGTCTTGGGGGCCTCTTGATGCCGTGTCTTGGGCCTCTTGGGCGATCTTTGGGGGCAATTGGGCCGTCTCGGGCCGTTGGATGGCCGAAAAGAAGCAAATGCCACAATCCTTCAAAAACCCATGGGAAATCAATGATTTTGGCCTTTTCGGGCCTTCCTGGAGGCCCTCTTGGAGGCCTCTTGGGCCATCGTAGGGCCATGTTCGGCCGTCTTGGTGGGCTCCTGGTCCGTCTGACGCCGTCGGAAGCCGTTTAGGGGGCCTCTATGGGCCGACTTGGGGCCCTCTTGGAATGCTCCAGGGCCGTCTTGGAGGCCATCTTGGGCGTCTTCGAGGCCTCTTGGGCCGTCTTGGGGGCCTCTTGGGGCCGTCCTGGGAGCCTCTTGGGCCGTTCTGGGGCCATCCTGGAGGCCTCTTGGGCGATCTGTCGGCGATCTTTGGGGGCTCTTGGGCCGTGTCGGGCCGTCGGAGGGCCGAAAAGAAGCAACTGTCAAAATCCGTCAAAAACCTTAGGAACATCAAGGTTTTCCTTCCTGGAGGCCCTCTTGGGGGCCTCTTGGGCCATCTTGGGCCAGCTTCGAGCCAACTTCGGCCATCTTGGTGGGTTCCTGGCACGTCTGACGCCGTCGGAAACCGTCTTGGGGGCCTTTCTGTTGGGCGTCTTGGAGGCCATCGTGGGCGTCTTCGAGGCCTCTTGGGCCGTCTTCGGGCACTCTTAGGGCCGTCGTGGGAGCCTCTAGGGCCGTCATGGGGCCATCTTGGAGGCCTCTTTGGCGATCTTGGGGGCCGTCTGGGGCCATCGGAAAGCCGAAAAGGCGCAAATGCCAAAATCTTTCAAAAAACCTAACGGAAATCAACGATTTTGGCCTCTTCGGGCCTTCCTGGAGGACCTCTTGGAGGCCTCTTGGGCCGTCTTGGAGGCCTCTTGAGGGCCTCTTGGGCCGTCTTGGGCCATCTTGAGGCTATCTTAGGCCGTCTTGGGTTGCCTCTTGGACCGTCTTGGAGGCATCTTGGGACCATCTTAGCCGCCTCGGAGGGCATCTTGACAGTCTTGGAGGCATCCTGGAGGCCATCTTGGAGCCGTCTGGAACGGAAAAACCCTCTGTAACCACCTCTGGAAGATCTTTCGGCATCCTCCCGGGACCCCGGCGGGACGCGCCGGAGCCCACTGGGAGAGTTTTTTTGGAAAAAAGCCAAAACCAAAACAGTAAGAAGTTCAGCACGCCAGGCACCCCTGTGATGAATCAATAGGGGGCGGCGGATCGAAGACGCCTACGGCGAATCACCGCCGCCCCCTGCCTTTGTGGAAGCGCCTATGTGGCCGAACGTTGAGGCCAGACCTGCCGTGCTATCGGACCATGTGTTCCCCGAATCGGTTTGGAAAGCCTCCGGGGAACACGTGGGCATCTTGAAGGTCATCTTGGCCGCCTGGAGGCCATTTTGACTCTTTGGGGCCTTCTTGGAGGACGCCTTGGAGGGCTCTTGGGCCTTCTCGGAGGCCATCTTGAGCGTTTTGGAGGCCTCTTGAGCAGTCTTGGGGGCCTCTTGGGGCCGTCTTGGGCGCCTCTTGGGCCGTTCTGGGGCCATCTTGGAGGCCTCTTGGGCGATACTTGGGCGATCTTTGGGGGCTCTTGGGCCGCATCGGGCCGTCGGAAGGCCGAAACGAAGCGAATTTCAAAATCCTTCAAAAACTTAGGAAAATCACTGTTTTCTGCCTTTTCTGGCCTTCCTGGAGGCCCTCTTGGAGGCCTCTTGGGCCGTCTTGGGCCAGCTGCGAGCCACCTTTGGCCATCTTGGTGGGCTCCTGGCCCGTCTGACGCCGTCGGAAGCCGTTTAGGGGGCCTTTCTGGGCCGACTTGGGGCCCTCTGGGGTGCTCCAGGGCCGTCTTAGAGGCCATCTTGGGCGTCTTCGAGGCCTCTTGGGCCGTCTTGGCGCCCTCTTGGGGCCGTCTTGGGAGCCTCTCAGGCCGTCATGGGGCCATCTTGGAGGCCTTTTGGGCGATCTTGGGGCGATCTTGGGGCGACCTTGGCGGCCTCTGGGGCCGTCACGGGCCGTCAGCGGCCATCTTGGGGCTCCCTGGGGGCCCGCCGGGGGCTTCTTGGGGCATCCCGGAGGCGTCTTGGGGTGGAAGACTCGAAATGTCTGATCGGGTTCCCCCTCTGGGCCCCCTCTTGGGGCTGTCCTGGGGCCGTCTTGGGGGCGCCTTGGGCCGTCTTGGGGCCCTCTTCGGTCGTCTTGGAGCCCTCCCGGGGGCCTCTAGGCCCGTCTTGGGGCGATCTTGAAGGCATGTTGGGCCGTCTGGGACGTTGTGAACGTCCAGAAGGCGAAAGAGCTAATCATGCATGTTTTCCCCAGGGAATGGGACGACTTTTGCTTGTGGAGGCCCTCTTGGGACGCCTCTTGAGGGCTTCTTGGGGCGTCTTGGGGGCTTCTTGGGCCGTTTTGGATCGATCTTTCAGCGACTCGTGGCCCTCGTGGGCCGCCCCAAGGGCCTCTTTGGGCCCTCTTGGCCTGTTTTGGGACCCTCTGCCCCCCCTGATGCGTTCACCCAGATCCCGGGCGACACCCCCCCCTCCAAATCGACCATGCTGGGCTCCCGGGGGAGGGGTTCGGGGAGGGGGAAACATCCCACACGCCGATGAACCCCAATGTGTTGGCGTATTCCTTATCCAATGCCCTCGAGGTATTCGAAACTGGGCGACAACGCCCAGGGTGAGATGGGTGCAACGCCCAGATCTCCAGACATTCGGCATCTCGATTTTTTCGAGACGCGGGGCCCCGACCTCTCGACCACTTCCCCGGAACCGGTTTCTCATCCCAAGTTGTTTTTTGACGGTCCCGTGACCTGGTATTGGCCCGGAGCGGTCGAAAAGAGTGACAAAATGTCTCGATTTTTTTGAGACGCCGGATGTCTGAGTCTCCAGGTCGTCGGCGGCGACGACGCCGACGATGACGACGACGACGGTGCCGACGACGACGACAACGACGACGGCGGCAACGACGACGACGACATCGATGACGACGACGACGATGACAGCGACGACGACGACGACGACGACGACGACGACGACGACGGCGGCGACGACGACGACTGCGGCGACGACGAAGAAGACCTGGGTTCCATCATTATCCCTTTTTTGACGGCTTCTAGGCCCGAGAAGGGCCTCCAGAGTTTGAAAATAGCGAATAACATGCAGTCGTGTTTTTCTCATGACTCGAGGGGTCTCATTGCAACGATCGGATTTCCAGCGACGACGGCGACGACGACGACGACGGCGACGGCGACGGCGACGGCGACGACGACGGCGACGACGACGACGTCGGCGTCGGCGACACCGACGGCGACGGCGACGGCGACGAGACGACGACGACGACGACGACGACGGTGACGACGACGGCGACGGCGACGGCGACGCCGACGGCGAAAACGACGACGACAACGACGGCGACGGAGACGACGACGGCGACGACGGCGACGGCGACGACGACGGCGACGGCGACGACGACGGCGACGGCGACGGCGACGGCGACGGCGACGGCGACGGCGACGGCGAAGGCGACGACGACGACGACGACGACGGCAGCGGCGACGGCGGCGGCCTCGGCGGCGGCGGCGGCGACTACGACGGCGGCGACGACGACGA
>CAUYUJ010010580.1:235634-350634 GCA_963575745.1 Prorocentrum cordatum
GAAGAGACAGTCCCTGCATCTCCTCTCCTCCTCTCCTTCTCCCCCTCCTGCTCCCGTCCCAGCCCGCCTTTACCCTTCGCGTGTCGCTGTTTAGGCACATCCCTCACACGTCGCGTGGTCGCGGAGGGAGCTCCACCGAAGGCCTCAGTGGGAGGGTACACGTGCGTCCGCCCCACCCTTATCGACACACCCCTAACACGCTTCGTGGCCACACAGGGAGTTCGACTGAAGGCCCCAGTGGGAGGGTCCACATACGCCCGCCCGGCCCATTTCGGTACAGTGCACCCCTCACACGTTCCGTTGCCCCGTAGGGAGCTCCACCGAAGGCTCCTGTGGGAGGGTCCACATGCGCCCGCCCGACTCAGTTCGGCACACCCCTCACACATTTCGTGGCCCCATGGGATGCTCCACCGAAGACGATCCCCACAACTGCGTTGCTCGCAGATGCATATGGTTGGGCTCTTTACCAGTATCACTTGTTTCAAGAAATTTGACGTTTTTTCTCCAGGTACGAGCCTAGACTGAACGACCGCTGCATGTTTTTCGATGCGTGGACCCCCCGCGAAGTCTGGACCACTTCCCCAGGGCTGGTTTTTCACCCCGAGTCGTTTCTTGACGCTCTCGGGGCCCGTTGAGGGCCCGGAGGCCGAAAACTGACCCAAATGGGACGCTCCAGTTTTCCGGGATTTCGGGGAGTTCTCGGGGAGTTCTTTGGGAGTTCTCTGGGAGCTCTCTGGGAGTTCTCTGCGAGTTTTCCGGGATCTCCCAACGGAGCCTCGGATCTCTGGGAGCTTTCTTTTCTCTCCAGGTGCTCCCGGCCGTCGCCCCCGATGGTCGCGGCCTTCGCGACGACGCCGAAGCCGCGGCTGGCGCTGCGGCAGTCGCCCGCCGGCAGGCTCGAGCTGGCTGTCGGCTTCGCCCTCTGCGGGCTGCCGCCCTCCGCGGCGGCGGCGAGGGCCGTGCGCGCGGACCCGGAGGTGGGTTCGCAAAAGGTATCCTCTTCCTCCAACTCCTCCTCCTCCGACTCCTCCTTCTCATCCGCCTCCTCCTCCTCCGACTCCTCCTCCAACTCCTCCTCCGACTCCTCCTCCTCCGCCTCCTCCTCCGCCTCCTCCTCCTCCAATTCCTCCTCCAACTCCTCTTCTCCTCCTCCCCCTCCTCCTCCTCCTCGTCCTTCTCCTTCCTCCTCCTCCTCCTCCTTCTCCTCCCTCCTCCTCCTCCTCACCGGCCCTCCCCGCCCGATCCCCGAGCCGATCCGCCGTCCCTCGGGGACCCCAGCCCTGCCCTCTCCGCCCCTCCAGTGGTCAGGGGCAACGTTAGGATGAAGTCGGGCGTGTCCCTCTACAGGAGGAAAGTCGAAAATAGTCAAAAATAGTTAGGGGACGATTTTTTGAGTGTTTTTAGAACTATGTTTGAAGATGTTGTGGCTATTTTTAATTTTTCCTCCAAAATCCGCCTGTAGGGGGACATGCCCGACCTAACTTTAGGGGGGAACAGGCTCAGGGGTGGGAAACATCGAGCTGGAATCGATGGTGTATCGCCCCTAGATGGGCGACAGACCCCCGGACAGCGGATCCGCGCGTTCCAAGGCGGGGGAGCTGGCTGGCTCCCATCGGCGATGCATTGCCGATTTCAGCTCGACGTCTGCCCCCCCCCGCCTGAGCCGTTCTCCCCTTCTCGCTGCCCTCCTCAGGTGTGGCCGGCGGCGGGAGCCCATCCGAAGCCTCCGGCGGACATCGGTGTGATCGAAGTGGGTACGGAAAGAGTGGGGACTTGGAGGCGGAAGAGGAACCCGTAGTGCTACTCCAACATCCCCTCGAGTCATGAACAGAATCACGACGGGATGTTTTTCGGTATGATTTTCGGCCTCATGGGACCCTTACTGGGCTTCGGAGCCGTAAAAACGATGCAGGATGAAAAGCCCGTCCCAGGGAATCGGTCGAGACCTTTCGGGTCGACGCTCTTAAAATTCATGACGTCGGGGGTCTGGGCCCTCTCCTCGTTTCCACCTTGTTGGGCCTGCTGGGAGGCCCTCGTCGCGTTGATTGGATTCGCAACGAAATATTGGTCAGACCGCACCCCAGGAGAGGTCTGGGGAGAAGCGGCACCGACTCCGTGTGGCTTCCCCAGAGAGAAGCGGCGCCGCCAGCGCCGTCGCCGTCGGCGTCGGTGCCTGCGTCGTCGTCGTCGTCAACCTCATCGTCGTCGAGGCGGCGGTCGGCGTCAGCGCTGGCGCTAGCGGCGTTGTCGTCGCCGTCGTCGTCGTCGTCGTTGTCGTCGTCGCCGTCGTCGTCGTCTTCGTCGCTGTCGTCGTCTTCGTCGCTGTCGTCGTCGTCGCCGTCGTTGCCGCCGCCGTTGTCATCGTACAGTTCCTGCCATGGTGGGCAGGGCTCGCTGTCGGTGTCGCCGCGGGCGCTGCCCGCCCGGGTGGCAACAGGGTGTGCGCCTGCCCCAGACAGTGGCTGCCGTCGGCTCCGGACAGCCTCTCCGCTGCTTTTGTGGGCCATCGTGCCCAGTTGTCTCAGCCACCCGCAGAGGCGTGGCATCGCACGGACGAGTGCATTTCTTCTCGGCGAGGGCCATCGAGGGACATTTGGATCATCTTGCGAAAAAAATAACATGCACGAAGCCGAACAATGCACGAGGACTGGACGTCCGAGCGTCGGCAAGTCTCAGCCACGCGCACAAGGGGGTAGGGGGAGGGGGGAAGGCTCCGTCGAAGCAGCCTCCTTCTAAGACGCCTTCCCCGCTGCCCCTACCCCCTTTTGCGCGCCGCAATTGTCCATGCCCCTTCCCTGAGATCTGACGTCCCTGAGATCTCGTTGTCGAATTTTATTCACAACGGACGTTTTCGCTTAGTTTCGGGCCCAGAGGCCCTCGCAGATCGATCCAGCCCGGAAAATGGCGCAGAAAGACAGGGTCTTGGGATCTAGTCGTGGTTTGCCGCGATGTTGCACTTTGTTTGCAACGTCAGATCTCAGGGGTTGCGAGCAAAAGTTGCAACATTGTGAAACATCACGACCAGGGCCCTAGGACCCACCAGTCTGCGGCAGTTCCCAGCATGGGTCGATATGTGAGGGCCCTGGGGCCCGAAGCTGGGCGGAAACGCCTGTCATGAAGAAATTGCCACGCCTGGATCTCAGTGTTTCCGTTTGTTGGCCCCTCTGCCGAGACGGTATGCGACCAAAAAGGTATGTGACCGAAGATGTGCCCGAATTTGTCGCCAAAAAAGTCGTGTGGCCGAAATTGTACCAACATTTCGGTCACACGCGGGCGATTTCGGTCACTCTCGGGCAGATTTTCGGGCTCCTGGGCCTCAGGGGAGGATGGTGGTGTATAAATCACAACTGCAAGCCAGCGAGTTGTCACACCTCTGCCTGCCCTGAAGGTACATGCAACATTCATCGGAGGGGGTCTGTGTGTTTGTATATATGCGGGCATATATGTATGTATGTCTGTATGTATGCCTGCATGCATGCATGCATGGATGTATTTATGTATGTATGTGTATGTGTATGTGTATGTGTATGTGCATGTGCATGTGTATGTGTATGTGTATGTGTATGTGTATGTGTATGTGTATGTGTATGTGTATGTGTATGTGTATGTGTATGTGTATGCTTATGTGTATGTGTATGTGTATGTGTATGTGTATGTGTATGTGCATGTGCATGTGCATGTGTATATGTGTATGTGTATGTGTATGTGTATGTGTATGTGTATGTGTATGTGTATGTGCATGTGTATGTGTATGTGTATGTGTATGTGTATGTGTGTGTATATATATATATATATATATATATATATATATATCTATATATCGGAGTAGGGCGGGGGGGGGGGGGCCGGGCCGGTGCCGTCATCCCCAGGGGCGCCCCCGGGAACCTTTGGGGGGTCACAGACCCCCTGGGACTGCCCTGGGCCGCTTCCAAATTGCCCACGACAGGCCATGCGGGCCATACAGATGGTCAAGAAAGCCTCAAAGGGGCCCCGAAGACGCCCAAGAGCGCCCCAAGAGGGCCCGAGATGGCTTGAAGATGGCTGACGAGGGCCCCAAGAGGTCCTTCAAGAGGCAAACATCTGGCCATTCCCCAAGTGAAACGTACATTTTCAGCATACTCGCTTGCTTCGTCTTCACAGTGCCCCAGACGCCCCCCGCGAAGCCCAGCCCAAGAGAAACCCACGAGGGCCCAAGACGGCCCAAAAGGGTCGGCCTGTGGGGCTCACGGACCCCCCCGAGACGGCCCAAGAAGCGCCAAAGCCGACCCAGGAGGCCCCCAAGACGGCCTCAGGGCGGCCCAAGAGGGCCTCGTTCGAAATCGTGTTCCCGGAAGCCTCTCCGCGAACATGATTTCCGGGCTCCCAGGACGCCCAAGAGGCCCACAAGACAGCCTCAGCGAGGCTTAAGAGGGCCCGAGATGGTTTGAAGATGGCCGACGAGGGCCCCAAGAGGGACTTCAAGAGGCAAAAATCTGCCCATTCCCAACGTGAAACGACTTTTTCAGCATACTCGCTTATTTCGTCTTTGCAGTGCCCCAGACGCCCCCGAGGAGCCCCAACACAGCCCTGGAGAGACCCAAGAGGGCCCAAGACGGCCCGAAAGGGTCGGCCCGAGGGGCTCACCGAACTCCCTGAGACGGCCCAAGAGGTCCCGAAGCCGGCCCAGGGTGCCCCCAAGACGGCCTCAGGGAGGCCCACGAGAGCCTCGTTCGACATCATGGACTCCGTCATGGACGCCCAAGAGGCCCACAAGACAGCCTCAGCGAGGCCCGGAGGGCCCGAGATGGCTTGAAGATGGCCGAAGAGGGCCCCAAGAGGGCCTCCAAGAGGCAAAACTCTGCCCATTCCCCACGTGAAACGTACATTTTCGGCATACTCGCCTGCTTCGTCTTCAGAGTGCCCCAGACGCCCCCGCGGAGCCCCAAGACAGCCCAAGAGAGACCCAAGAGGGCCCAAGACGGCCCAAAATGATCGTCCCGTGGGGCTCCCAAGACGGCCCAAGAGGCCCCGAAGCCGGCCCAGGAGGCCCCAAGACGGCCTCCTGGGCCGGCTTGCATTGTCAGCATGCTCCCTTGCTTCGTCTTCGCAGTGCCCCAGACGCCCCCGAGGAGCCCCAAGACAGCCCAAGAGAAACCCAAGAGGGCCCAAGACGGCCCGAAAGGGTCGTCCTGTGGGGCTGACGGAACCTCCCAAGACGGCCCAAGAGGCCCCAAAGCTGGCCCAGGAGGCCCCCCCCCAAGACGGCCTCCAGGAGGCCCAAGAGGGCCTCGTTCGAAATCATGTTCCCGGAAGCCTCTCCGGGAACACGATTCCCGGGGTCCCAGGACGCCCAAAGACAGCCCCCAGAGGCCCCGGACACGCCGAAGATGGCCTCAGGACGGCCGACGACGCCGCCAAACCGCCCCAGGAGCGCCTCCAGAGGCCCCTCCCAATGGTTTTTGAAGCATTCTTGCGCTCTCCCATGTTCCCCATCCCCACGGTCCCGGACCGCGTCAGAGGCCCTTCAGATCGCTCCAAGACGGCCGAAGAGGCTCCCAAGAAAGCCCAGAGACGGCCCAGGAGGCTCCCCAGATAAGTCAAGAGGGCCTCGAGAGCGCCCCAAGAGGGCCCCCAGAGCGACCCAAAGGGCCCGAAGAGCGCGACATTTCAAGGTCTCAGGCCTGAGAGGCTCCTAGGACGCCCCCCGGAGGCCATCAAGAGGCTCCCAAGAAGCCTTGTGAGGCTCCCAAGAGGCCCCCCGGAAGCCCCAAGAGGCCCCCAAGGGGCCCCCAGGGAAGCCCCCTGCGGGCCCCCAAGACACTTCGGTAAATCGTATTTCCCAGATAGCTTTCCGGGAACATGATTCCTTGGGCTTCCGCCCACCGCCCCAACCATGTTTCCAATAGGCTTGCCGACAAGGCCAAAAGGCGCCCCTCGGTAAGCCCCCAGAGGCCCCCCTCTTAGAGAGCCGAACAAATCATGTTCCCGGAAAGCTTCCCGGGAACATGATTCTCTATCTCGGAGTAGGCCCGGGGGGGGGCGGGCCACTGCCTGTTCCCCCCATCGGTGCCCACCAGGGGTTGCGGGCGGGGTCCAGAGCTCCCGAGGCGGCCCGAGCCCGCCCCGAAGCAGGCCACGACAGGCTAAGGGGGGCCCGAGAGGGCCCAAGACGGTCCCACGAGGCCCCGAAGACGCCCAAGATGCCTACAAGATAGCCGACGAGGACTCCAACACGCTCCAGGACGGACTCAACAGGCTCCCCAAGAGGGCCCTGGAAGACAAGGTTCACTCGTTTTCCGAGTGTTTTGGATTTTGGCGTTCGCGCTTTTCCCGCTTTCCAGCGCTCCCTTCACGGCCTCGGAGACCCTTCAGATCGCTCCAAGAAGGCCCACGAGGCCCCGACGAGGGCCCCAAGACGGCCCAGGATGCTCCCCAGACAACCCAAGTGTGCCCCAAGAGCGCGCCAAGAGAAGGCCCAGAGGGGTCCCGAGGCGGCCCGGGCCCGCCCCGAAGCAGGCCACGACAGGCTAATGGAGGTCCCGAGGGCCCGGTCCCAAAAGGCTCCGAAGACGCCTAAGCTGCCCTCAAGACGGCCGACGAGGATTCCAACACGCTCCAGGACGGACTCAAGAGGCTCCCCAAGAGGGCCCTGGGAGGCAAGATTCACTAATTTCCCGATGTTTTTTTCAGGATTTGGGCGTTCTCGCTTTCCCCGCTTCCCAGCGCTCCCTCACGGCCTCGCTCGGAGGCCCTTCAGATCGCTCCAAGAAGGCCCACGAGGCCCCGAAGAGGGCCCCAAGACGGCCCCGGAGGCTCCCCAGACAACCCAACTGTGCCCCAAGAGCTCCCCAAGAGAGGGCCCAGAGGGGGACCGCCTACCGACATTTCAAGGTCTCTGGCCCTAGAGGCCGCCTGCAGGCCACCGGAGGCGACCAAGAGGCTGCCACGAAGCCCCGTGAGGTGCCCAAGAGGCCCCCAGGAAGCTTCAAGAGACCCCCAAGGGGCTCCCTGCAGGGAACGCCCAAGAGGCCCCCCAACACACCCCAAGAAATCATGTCCCCAGAAAACCTTCCGGGGACATGGTTCATCATGGGCCCGAGAGTTCCCGGAGGCCCCCGAGGGGCCCCCACGGAACGCCCAAGAGACCCCCCAACACACCCCAACAAACCATGTCCCCAGAAAGCCTTCCGGGGACATGGTTCATCATGGGCCCGCGAGTCTCCGGAGGCTTCGAAGTACCATCATGCTACAGGAGAGCTGTCTGGGGAGTTGATTGGGAACGTGACTGATCGCCTTCTCGCGGCCCTCCGCAGATCGTTTCGCACCAAGTTGCCCTAAGTGCCCTCTTGAACCGACGACGACGACAAAACGACGAAGACGACGTCGACGACGACGACGACGACGACGACGACGACGACGACGACGACGACGACGACGACGACGACGACGACGGCGCGCCCCAATAGGCGACGACGACATTACGACGACGACGACGACGACGACGACGACGACGACGACGACGACGACGATGACGACGACGACGACGACGACGACGACGACGACGACGACGACGACGGCGGCGGCGGCGGCGGCGGCGACGACGACGACGACGACGGCACGCCCCAACAGGCTCCCCAAGACGCCCCCAAACCCATGCTCCCAGAAGGCCGTCTGGGAACCCGATTCATACGGCCTCCGCCCCCCTACACAACCCGCCCCCTCGAAGGCCTTTCGGAATGCAGATTGGCATGCGTGTACTGTGGTCCACTACTTCAGTGGAGCAGTGAATTCGTCAATGCCTGGGGCCTGCTAGAACCTGAGCGCGCGCGAAGCGCGCGCGATGGTTCTAGTACATATTTATGTATATATATATAGAGAGAGAGAGAGAGAGAGAGAGAGAAAATATCTATATCTACATCTATATCTATATCTATATCTATATACATCTATGTGTGTATACATATATATATGTATGTATGTATGTATATATATGTATATATATATATATATATATATGTGGCGTCGACGAGGCTACGTGACAGTTTGCCGCGCCCCTTTCGGGCGTGCCGAGGACACGCCCAGGGTCCCCGAAGCGTGCGGACACCGCTTCGCGACGCGGGTGCAGGTCCGTCGCCGCCTGGCAGGCGACCAGCACGAGGGCGGCGGCCTGGAGCTGGCGCCCATGGACCTCGACCGAGCCGCGCTGGCGCCCGTGGGCGCTGGCGAAGAGGATCTCGTTTTCTTTGAATCCTCTGGCGCGCAGGGAACGTTACCCGGGCCAGGCCCCCACCCACATCCGGGGGAACGGTAGTGGCGGTCGTGCGTAGAGGGGGGGGGGCCTGGTTCCCCACCCCCACATGCTGGTGCTCGCGCGGATGTTATGGCAATTGCGGCGCACCCCCGCCCCGACGTGCCCTAGACTCGAGGCGCTGAAGTAAGGACCCCTCTAGGCTCAGGAGGGGCTGCGTTTTTCGGGCCGTTCCTCAGACCTCGGTCGGGGAACCCATTCGGGGCCGAAGCTCGCCGCGGCCAGGAAAGCTTCTTCGTTCATTTGGCTGTCATCTTGGCAGTACAATGACTACACGAGAAATAATAAAACGCTCTCGAGGGCCTGCCGGAGGGCTGGCTCGTCGGCGCCGTGAGGCTCCCCGTTCACCGCCCCGAGTTCGCAGACGGCGATCGAGGAAGGAAAACGGCATACAGTCGAGGCGCTGACATTCCCTCTCCTCCTCCTCCTCCTCCTCCTCCTCCTCCTCCTCCTCCTCCTTCTCATCCTCCTCCTCCTCCTCCTCCTCCGCTCCCCCCCCGGGATGTGGTGACGTGAACCCGGCCGGCCGCTATAGAGCACTTCCGATGAGATGATAGCCCCATTGAGGGGCAGATCGTTTGGTATCCGCTCCCATCTTCTCCCTAAAAAGCAAAACAACAAAAACTTGGAGGCGCTGACACACGGAACATTTAGGGCTCAGGAGGGGCTCGGCTTTTCGGGCCGTTCCTTTGGTCTAGGTCGGGGAGCCTGATCGCAGCCTACGCTCGCCGTGGCCAGGAAATCTCCTTCGTTCCTTATTTGACGTTCCTTCTGGCAGTGCCATGACTGTAATCCTAAGCTGTCGGAGGTCCGCGCGGGTTTCTTGAATCGGGCGCTGGGCCCCTGTGGCGGCGCCGAAGGCGCCCCCCCTAATGCGCTCCCCTCGCCAGAGAGGGGGGCCCAGCGCCGGATCCAAGAAGTCCGCGCGAACTTGAGACAAGGTATGCTTGTGCAATTTTCGATGCTTCTCTAGGCGAGAAGCATGTCGTCTCCCTCCGCATCGGCGACGGCTGGCGGTGGTCGGCCTGGAGCTCATAGTGGGAACAAGTACCGGTAGCGCTGCTCGTCCTCCGGGAGAGCGCCCGCCTCTATGGCTGGATTCTCTTTGAACTTCGATCGGGCCAATATGCGCCCCCGGGATGGGCTCGTGGAGTGGCGGTATCGGTGCCTCTCCGTCCACTGATGAGGAGGAGAAGGAGGAGGAGGGAGGAGGAGGAGGAGGAGGAGGAGGAGGTGGAGGAGGAGGAGGAGGTGGAGGAGGAGGAGGAGGAGCCAGGAGCGCCTGGAGCAAGCCCGCCCACGTGCGCGTGCCGCCCGTGGCCGCGCCGGAGGGAGGCGTCCAGGTGACGGCGCAGCCGCCAGCGCGGGCCACCGTCCGCTTCACGGCGCCCCGCTCCGAGCTGGGCGTGCCGGTGGAGTGCGCCCTGTGGGCCTGTCTCCTCGGGCCCGACGGCGCCGAGGCCCGGGACGGCCGCCAGCTTGTGGCGGTGCACACGGAGGGGGGGCTGCCTGCCGGGGGGGCCGCGCAGTGGCGGCAGCTGGAGGTCGGCGTCGGGCAGCTGCTCCCCCGGCGGAGCTACCGCTTCGCCCTGATGGCCAGGCCGCTGTGCAACGTGTTGGGGCCCCCGGCCTTCCAGGAGGTCGCGTCGTCGGCGCCGCTGGTTTGGCAGGAGGTCGCCGTGGAGCAAACGGGCCACGAGGGCCACGGGTCCTAGGGTTAAGTCGGGCCTGTCCCACAACAGGAGGAATATTCAAACATAGTAGATAGTCTGGGGACGATTTTTTACTATGTTTGAGTATGTTTTGGGTATTTGGGGGTATTTTTCATGTTTCGTCCAATAACCCCTTGAAGGGGGACACGCCCGACTTAGTCCAAGGGTTTTCAGCTGTTCTCGACCGCTTGGGGCCCTCCATCTCGGGAGTGTCAGAGAACGACCCAGGACTAAACGCTGGTCCAGGGTGACGACCCCGGGTTCCAGGAGATGAAGCGGAAAAATGGCGGGAGCATCAGAAAACGACCCAGGACGAAACGCTGGTCCAGGGTGAAGACCCCAGGGCCCAGGAGTTGAAGCGGAAAAATTGCAAAAAACACGGATTGTCTGCGAATTTTGTAAACGTCGGCGCTGGGTCCCGTCCCCTCCCTGGCGCGCGGAGCCTGTCTCGCGGAGCGCGCCAGGGGCGGCGCAGACGCGCCGCCGGAGGCGCCGCCAGGCCCAGCGCCCGGTCAACGAAATCCGCGTGGAGCTCCGAAAGCACATGTTTATTTGTTTATCGTGATTTTTCTCTCTATAAGGAGGCCGCCGCGGGCGACGACGAGGGCGCCCACGTCGACGTGGAGTCCTGGGACATACCTCAGGCTCAAGCATCGTCGCCGAACCGACCCCCATCCCAACTGGGCCATGGCATCTCAGCCCTGGCAGCCCGCTCGCCATGGTGAGGACAGGCCCCGCGAAGCCCTGAGGAACGGGCACAGATCCCCATCCGGGGGGTCGAGTGCGCCAGTGGGGCCGAGGCCGTGCCAGTGGGGATAGGGAGGAGGAGGAGGAGGAGGAGGAGAAGGAGGAGGAGGGGAGGAGGAGGAGGAGGAGGAGGAGGAGGAGGAGGAGGAGGAGGAGGAGGAGGAGGACCTGTTCGAAACGATGCTCACAGGCAGTCCCTGTCCCGGTGCCAGAGAGCATCGAGGCTGGCAGGGGGGTCTGGCGTGGCAGGGCCGTGCTGCTGGCGTGGCCCCGGGGCACCCCCGTTGGCGACGACCCGCCGCTCGAGCTGCAGGGCCACGCCGAGGGCGAGAGTGGGCCAGCGGCCTGGGCGCCAGTGCCCTGGTCGCTGCAGTACCTGCAGGATCGGCTGCTTGCAAGGCTGGGGTCGGGCCGACTGTCGCTGAGGTCCTGGCGCTGTTATCTCTTCACGCCAGGCATTTTCGCCGAGTTTCGGGCCCCAGGGCCATCACAAATCGATCGATCATGTTGCAGTGTTTTCGCAGCGCCGGATCTCAGGGTTGGCTTGGGGAGTCCAGAGACGCGTGGCAACACCGCAGACAGGACGAGTTTCGGGAAGGACTCTTGGACTCATGCCAGCCCATGCGCCCCAGTCAGCCTGCACCCACGGTCCTTCGTCCAGCCGGCAGGAGCGACCCCACGTCGTCGCAGCACCGTTGCCTTTCGCCCAAGGGCGTTTCCGATGGTGGTCGCGCGATCGGCGTGTTGGTGGTCCTCGCAGTGAGCTGTGCGTTGCGGCGGTGGAGCCGCCCTCCGAGCCAGAAGTGCACGTGTTCTGCTCCGAGACGGCAGTCTACGTCCACATCCTCGGGGAACAAACAATCACATTGACATAAATTTTCGGAGGTCCGCGCGGTTTTGGGGGGGATCGGCGCTGGGCCCCCCTGGATGGCGCGCGGAGCGCGCCAGGGGAGGCGCCGCCAAAGGGGGCCCCTCAGCGCCGATCTCAGAAATCCGCGCGGACCTCCGAAAGTCTATGTTTAATGTCATTGTTTGTGCCACGACATCCGTGCCCCCCTGCCGCACCCGAGCCACCGGTCTGCGCCCCTGTGCCAGGCGAGATTCCAGCGGGTGGACTGCGTCCAGGATGCGGCTGGCGAGGCCAGGGACGTGCCCGTGGGGGAGTGGCAGACCCCGCAGGCTGGGGGAACAGCTGACCCAGACCCAGACCCCTGAGATCCGACGGGGCGAAAAATGCAAAACATCAGAACAAAGACGCGATCGGAGCCCCAGGCCCCATCTTTCTGCGCCACTTTTCGAGCCGGATCGATCCATCTGAGGGTCCTAGGCCCCGAAGCTGTGCGAGAAGACGGACGATTTGAAACAGTTTTTCGTCCCAGACCGCGCGGGCCCCCAGTCGCCGAAGCCGACGAACAGTGTGCGTTTCGTTTTTTTGTTCAATACGTTGAAGGTCTGGCTTTTGTTATCCTGCAATTTGGTGGGGGCGTTCGTTAAGGAATGTGCCCAGGAGGTTTCAGATCTTGGAGGGTTCCTTATCCAATGAGGGCGCCAGTGATATCCATGCAATCCACGATTGGAGTCCACTGGCTTCCAGACCCTTGATAATTTAAGCCACTGTTTCTTATCCAATGACCTCACCATGCATTGGAGGTCTGGGTTTCGCCATCCCTCATGATCGGTGCGCTCCTCCGTCAGAAGGCGGCGGAGCTGCGCGCGGAGGGCGCGCACCCGCACCGCGCGCTGGACACCGTGTACGGGGAGGCGGCAGTCGGCGCCGCCGATGCCGCAGTCGCTGTCGCCGCCGCCCCAGACACACTCGCGTCGTGCAGCACAAATCACGGCGGGGTGGGTGGGAGAGCCGTTTTCGGGCTTCGGAGGTCTTCGTCGGGCCCCGGGACTGTCAAGCAGTTGCCCGCGAAGAAAGCCGGCCCCGGGGAAAGGGTCGGAACTTCCAAGGATTTCGCATTGGTCGGGGGCGGAAAAGAGGGGGGTGATGACTAGTGGGGGGTGGATATCATGGCGGGGGCCATGATATTTCCTCAGATCTCATGGCGTCTCTTCTTATTTCATTGCGTCCCTGGCCCCCCCCCTGGGCCGCGCACGTGCGTGCCGCTGGCCATTTATTCCCCCCCCCTCTTGGACGCCCCCCTCTTGGCCGCCCCCGAAGGGACCTCGCACTGGAGAAAACAGTGCAGCGCACGTCTGGGGCCGTTCTCTATGATCTCGGCGTTGCAAGTTTTCTCGCAGCGGGCGGGTTCTGCCGTGCTTCGGGCCACGCGGGGTCCTCACGAATCGAGCCGGCGTGGAAGATGCCGCAGGAATGTTGGGTCCAGGGCTTTGTCCAGTTTTTTTTTCCGTAGACGCGCTACTGGTGTGTCAGGTAACGGCGAAGTAGGATAACCAATTGTAGGGAGGCGTGGTTCGTGGCCAAACCGATTGTAGGGACGCGCGGTTCGTGTTTTCTTACAACTCGCTGTGTCGTTTTCGTTCGATACATGCGCATGTTTGACATGTAGGAAACGGTGTTTCGTGATGTCCTAGATTTTGGTTTGCGTGAGCTCGGTGTCACAAACACTAAATTCCCAACCGCACCGTTAACCAAGCACGCCGTCAGCGCAGCCTTGGTTTTTGTCGATGTTGCAATTTGTTTTGTAACCTCGGATCCCAGAGTTGCCGTCGTCATCGCCGTCGAGGCTGCCGTATCCATCGTCGACGTTGTCGCCGTCGTCACAAGCTGTCGCCGTCGCCGCCATCATCGCCTTCGCCCCGACAGCTGTCACCCTCCCTGTAAAGATCGAGGCGGACGGCGCGTCGCCGATGCCGTGCTTTGGGGGCATTCACGAGGCCCCAAGGCCGTCAAAGGATGACTCAGGATGGAACGCTTGGAGAAAGGGCGGAAATTTCGGGGGGCGAAGAGCTGAAAACTATATGGTCGAGATGCCCAGCTGTATGCAGGTGTGAGCGCCGCAAGGCAGGTGAAGAGGAGAAGAATGATGATGGGCCGCGAAGCGTGCGATGAGTGTGCCGACACGGAGGCGGTGCCGCCATGCGAACCCTGTCACTGGAGCCTTCTGTGGAGCCCCCTCATGAGGCCACGAAGAGTGTGAGCCCTGTGCCGAAACTGGCCGGGCGACGCCGTGGAGAACAGAAAGATACCGATGCCGCCGCTCCCCATACTTCTCCTGGGGTGCATTCTGTTCAGGATTTGAGGAGAATCCAGCCGTGGCGACGATGGCTCTCGAGGAAGAGCAGCGGTATCGGTATCTTTCCCTTCTCTGACCGTCGTCGCCGTCATGGTCGTCGTCGCTGCCGCCCTCGCCGCCGCCGCTTCTCGGGGGCGGAAAAGAGGGGGGTGATGACTAGTGGGGGGTGGATATCATGGCGGGGGCCATGATATTTCCTCAGATCTCATGGCGTCTCTTCTTATTTCATTGCGTCCCTGGCCCCCCCCCTGGGCCGCGCACGTGCGTGCCGCTGGCCATTTATTCCCCCCCCCTCTTGGACGCCCCCCTCTTGGCCGCCCCCGAGCTGCCGTTGCCGGCGCCGCCCTCGCCGTCGCCGCCGTGGGCAGGCGGACGGCCTCGAGCTCGGGCGCCGCTACGTGTTCAGCGTGCGCTGCGGCGACCGCCGCCGCCGCTCGCCCTGGTCGGCCTCGTCGCCGCCGGTGCTCTTCGACGTGCCGGAGGCCATGGCGCCCCGCTGCGCCGAGGCGGGCGGTGCGCTGCTGGTGGAGGCGCTGGCGCCCACCTCGGTGCGCCTCTGGTGGGCCGAGGTGCGTGCGCCAGAGGCCCTGTCCCCCAGGAGCGTCGGCGGCACCGCAATGGGTACACGGCAGGTTCGCAGCGTGTCGGCGTGGCGGCGGCCCCGCCGCGGGCGTTCGAGGTTGAGCGCCGCCAGTGGGCCAGAATCGGCCAACATGGAGCGATCTGGCCGTCGGAAAGACGGCTTCTGGGCACGGCAGCGCTGCCCGCATCGCGGGCAGGGTTTGGTTTGCCGGGTCGCTGGCCAGCGTGCCCGTTAGTGGAGTCCCCCAGGATCGGGGGGGGGGGGGGCAGCTGCCTTTCAGGGGCAACGCCGATTCCAGGTCGTTGTCTCCCCTGAGCCAGTCCCCCCCTAACTACCGTTCCCAGTCAACTTGGCCCCCCCCCTCCAATACCTCCGACGAAATGATTGTTGTCGATCGCAGAGATCTCCCTGCGATTCGGCCCCGGGAGGCCGCTCTCGGTCCCGTGGGGGCAATCGCACATGGGCCTGGGACGCGGGGCTACCCCGGGGCAAGGGGTCGGACGTTCTGGGGCCGCGGATTGCAAGCACCAGATCGGGGGACGTCTGAGTACCTTGGCCACTTCGCGTCGTGCAGGACACCGCGGCGGGAGCTTTTCCTTTTTGTTTTTGTTGATTGTAGTTTTCTGCGTCTGGGGGCCCTCACTGGGCCCCTGGGCCGCCAACAGGAATGCGCCCAGGGTAAGGCGCCGGTCCCTGGGAGAGGGTCGAGACGTGCGAGGGTCCACGTCGTGAAGAGATCACGGCGTCGGGGGCCTGATATGTCACATCTGCACCGATCCTTGCCTGGCGTGCTTCGGGCCAAATCGGTGCGTGCGTGTGTGTGTGTGCGCGTGTGTGTATGTGCGCGTGTGTGTGTGTGTGTGAGTGTGCGTGTGGTCGCCTTGCGCAGCCACCTTCCTTTCCCTGCGCGCGCTCGAGTCGCCCTGCTTTGACCACCCATCTGCTAGGCCTGATGGCATTAACGCTAAGCGTGGCCCGCCTTAGCCGCTCGCTACAGTGGCGTCACTCGGCCGCTTGAGGGGGAAAGTGCGCGTCTGTGTGTGAGTGTGTATGTGTGTGTGTGTGCGCGCGTGTGTGTGTCTGCACGCGTGTGTGTGTGTGTGTGCGCGTGTGTGTGTGTGTGTGTGTGTGTGTGTGTGTGTGTGTGTGTGTGTGTGAGAGAGTGTGTGAGTGTGTGCGTGTGTGCGTGTGTGCGTGTGTGCGTGTGTGTGTGTGCGCGCGTGCTTGTTTGTTTGTTTGTTTGGTTGGTTGTTTGTTTGTGTGTGTGCGTCAGCCCGACGCCGTAGACGACGCCCAGAAACATAAGGAATCCCCCTCCCTCACCCAACATGTCGCTCAGCCTCGAGCCCACCCCCATGCCCCTCGCGACGCTTGGCGAGATGCTGGTCTGCGAGTTGCTGGACGCAGATCTGGATCCCGACGCGACCTGCCACAGGGCCGCGATCAGCGAGTGGGAACTTGGGGAGCAGTGGTGGCGTGTCGTGAGGCTGCTCCACGGGGCGGTTCGGCCCCGCACATTCAGCTACAATCCTGGTGTCAGCAGCAGTGGTAGTGGGCAGTGGCAGCGTGCCGTGCCGCTGCTCTGCGACGAAGTGCGGATGGGGAAGTTGGAGCCCATTGCGATCAGCTGCAGTTTCAGAATCAGCAAGTGCGACCTCCCTCCCGACGCAGCCTACGACTCCGCCCCCGATGACAGTTCCGACGCCGTTCCATCCCCAGTCCGACGCTCTCATCCCGACGCTGGCTCTGGCGCCGTTCCCGACGATGGTTCTGACGCCGTTCCCTCTCTGAGCCGACGCCCCCATCGCGAGGCGGCCTCTGGCTGGTGCCGCCCCCGACATCGGTTCCAACGCCGTTCCCTCTCTCGGCCGGCGCCCTCACTCCGACGCTGCCCCCGACTTCGCCTCCGAGGACGGTTCCGACGCCGTTCTCTCCCCGGGCCGACGTTCCCATCCCGACGCTGCCGTCGACGCCGCTCCCGACGACGGTTCTGACGCCGTTCCCTCTCTGGGCCGACCCCCCCGATCGCGACGCTTCCTAGGACGCCGCCCCCGACGACGGTTCCGATGCCGTTCCCTCCGCAGGGCGACATTCCCATCCCGACGCTGCCTTCGACGCTGCTCCCGACGATGGTGCCGACGCCGTTCCCTCCCTGGGCCGACGCCCCTATCCCCGACACTGCCCCCGACACGCTCCAGACGACATTATTCCCGACACCGTCCACTCCCTGGGCTGCCTGCCCCACTCCGACGCCGGCACCGGCCCCGCCGACGCTTCCGACGATAATCATTCGAGTTGCCCAGGAATGGTAGCCTACATTCGAAGTCAAGCGCAAGTTTTCCCGCGACGTGGCGGCGCCCCAGGACCCCAGATGTCCGATATTCGCGCCGAAACTGGCGACTGTAAACACAATAACCTGACCCCGCGGGCCGCGTCTCGCGCGTCGATCAGCATTCGAAGCTCGCGTTTGATTTCGAGGATTGTTGTGTGCCGTGGCCGACGCCAGCCCTGGCGTCTCACCCGATGGTGGGCCGTGCGCCGGTTGGGGTCGAGACAGCGCCTTCGCTCCACGCTGGCCGCCTGACACGGCCCCTCAGGCTGGGGCCGCTGCCCCAGGTTGTTAGCGTTCCCTCTGCACGGTGCCCATGTCTGCCGCTCAAGTGATCGGCGTCACCCCAGGGCCTCCCCCGCGCGCCGTCGAGCATCCCCCGCTTCAGCTCCCCACGCCGTTCCACGCGCCACTGTCCGCCCCCCGCCCTCTCTCTACCAGACCTGGATGCGCCAGTCACCGCTCAGGTATCCCTCCGCTTCAGGATCCTTCGGCGAGCCCGCCCCCCACCAGAGCTGGAGGTGACTGGGTCGGGCGCTATCCCGTCAGCCACCATTCAGGCATCACTCCATCAGGAGGGGCCGCAGGATTTTGGTGCGTTTCGGAAGCGAGGCGGCGCGAAGAAGTGTCGCACCATGAAGGGAGAAGTGACGGCGTGAAGAAGTGCCAGCCTGGTCCCGGCCCCCCTCCTTTCTCCCCCCGGCCTTTGTGTTGTACCTCCTTTCCACAAGTACACAATCTGAATACTACTCACCTATTGTTTTTCTACACAGCATTATGTCTTCGTTTGTTTTTTTCCAAATGTTGCTCCCGCTGATGTGCTGGCCTCATTTTCGGGCTTCCGCTCGTTACGAATCGTGCTCCCGCTGCAACGCTGGCCTCGTGTCCTCGCTTCCGCTCGTTCCGACACTTGTTCCCGCTGCAGCGCTGGCATTCCTTCCAAACAGGCCCCAAAATCTAGAAAATGCCCCCCCGGAAAAACCATAGGAAGTGATTCCACATTCGGTGTCAATTCGTTGATTTTTTGGGCCGCAGAAGTCCCCCCACTTGGGGGCGTCGTCGCTTTCAGGAATTATCAAGCGGGAGCCCCGTTTCTGCGTTGAGAACAGAGCAGGCGGATGCTCTCCATCAGCCCCGCCTTGTGTGGGGCTTTTCGGGGAGCCCAAGGAGCTAGACATGGAGCCACGATTCCAGACCGGCCCAGACCTCGAAGCCGATTCACTTACTTTCCAAGGAACCTGGCGCCGTGTCATGACATGCTGTGCGGTGTTGTGTTCTGCGCGGCTGAGCGATGCCACGCTTTGCGTTGCAATGCTCTGCGATGCAATGCGTCACTGCGAACCGCCACGCCATGCCATGCCGTGCTCGACCGTACATCGCGGACCCTATCGCGATCGTTGCCTTGCTCGGCATCCGACGGTGCGAACAGAGAGGATAGCTACGCCATGCTAAGGGATGGGAGGGAGGGATAGGACGTCAGATATGACGCGAGCGCACCCAGCTTGTCTCCCCCCCTCCCTCCGCTGGCTCCTCCCCCCCTTCGTGCCTTGCCTTGCCCTTGCGGCGTGTGGTGTCTCCCTTCTTCCCCTCGGCTCCCCCTTCTCCGTCGGTCGGCCCGTGCCCCTCGCGTCAGCCCATGTCTCCCTCGGCGGGCTGTCCGCCGTCGCTCCTCGTGCCTCGCTTCTCCCCCTCTTTGCTTGCCGCTCCTCGTGCCATTGCTTGCTGGCCCCTGGTGGTCCTGACTCTGGCCGGCCCTGGCCTATTGCAATAGTTCGTGTGCCTTGCCGTTCTTGCCGCCGCGTGCGCGGCCGCGAACCTTGGGACGGGCTGGCGCTGCGCCGCCCCGCTGTCGCCGCAAAAGTGTGCGCGCGTGTGAGTGAGTGTGTGTGTGTGTGAGTGTGTGTGTGTGAGAGTGTGTGTGAGTGTGTTTGAGTGTGTGTGTGTGTGTGTGTTTGCTCGTGCATGCATGCTGGGAGGTCGTGTGCACCACCCCATGGTCCTCTTCTGAGCCCACTCGGCGCCTGAGCCCGTCTGGCCGCCGCCGAACGGGGTCGGTTCCGACATCGCGCTGGGGATCGACCCCGCCCAGTTGCCGGGCGGGCTCGCCTGTGGGCCCGCTCGGCGAACGAGCGGGCTTAGACGCCGCGTCCCAGACATCCGACGACATGATTTTCTCACGCGCGGCCCCAGAGCTCCCGACCCCTCCCTGCAGGCGTAGCGTTGCGCCCCGGATCCGCTCCTGAGGGCCCCAGGGGCCCGATGACGGGCTCCCTGGGGAGGAGATCGGGGACAAACGCCCAGATTGGAAAAATCAGATCGTCGGAGGCTTGGGCGCGCACAGAAAGGAACTTCGGGGCAGTCCTGGGCCCCAGGTCAGCCAAGTGCAGAGGGGGGGGAGCGGGGAGAGTGGAGGGCTTCTCAGAAGCACCCCGCCTTCTTGGAAGGCGCGGCGCCCCCTTCCAAGGAGCTTGCGGCTGCTTCTGAGAAGCTGGTTCCGGCGTGCTTTTCAGAGGCGGCCAGCTCGCTTCTGGGAGTCTGCCCCGTGCTTTTGAGAAGCGGCTGCGGTGCTTCATGAGCGGCGGCGCGCCCCTGGGCGCAGGCGATTTTTCTCCCCCAGCCCCCCCCCTTGTCGACAAAAAACGAAGCCGTTCAGAGCAGGAAGGAAGCCCTGGGGATACACCCCAAGGGGCGTATTCGGTATTTGGACGCATCCCCATCGAGGGTGGACGCCCCCCCCATCCCAGATCTCAGGGTTGAGCCCTCAATTCCTGGCCCACTCGACAACCCCCCCCGCAAGGCCTGAGATAGGGGTCGACATGCCCCCTGTTACCTGGTCTCTCAGAAGGGCGGCCGCCGCCTTCTTAGAAGCAGCCTCCTTCTGAGAAACGCACCCCCATCACTCTATCCCCTTACGGTAGGTTCGTGCGGCGTTGGCGCGCCGGCGACGCCGGCAAAGGCGTTCAAGGTTGAACTCAGCGACGCTGAAGCACCGAGGGACATTGTAACGCCGTTGGAGTCGACGGAATTCAACATTGAACGATCGGTGCCGCGATCGATTCAAGGCTGAACGATCGATGCGGTGTCAAAAACCTTTGCGCGCGTCGACGCCGCACGAATCTACCGCGTGCGCGCCGTCAGACAGGGCGGGCCTGGCCGGGTGCGGTGCTGGTGTACCGTTGCAGACCCTCTCCCCGCAGGAGCCGCATGCCGTCTGGGCGGCGGCCGCTGCTGGACCTCGGGGCCTCGGGCAAGGCTCAGGGGAGTCCGCGGTTAGGTCGGTGTGGTTACTTGATGTGTCGATCGCAGGCGACTTCACTCCTGCATCATGAGCGAAGAAGAGACAACATAATTGCCATAAAACACGTGTGTCACGGAGATGAGATATCAAATCGTTAGACAAAAGCAGAACGGAACAAACAAACGACGGGTAGTCGTAAAATACGTGCGGAAAATGTTACGACATTAAGTTTCTCATAGTTGCAAGTTGTCACTCAACAAACAACACGTGTGATGTGCCATCGTGGGCGAAGAGGGTCAGTTTCGTTTAACCGACTCCTATGCCCATCCCCACCCCCATCCATACTCCCCACCCTCTCAGCACCCCAGCTGGGGATATACCCATCGAAGCCCAAAGGAAATTGCCCATATCCCCATCTAGGGGGGCCAGTCGGTCGGTGGGGCCCAGGCCACGCCCATGTGGATAGGGGTCGGCTAGACGATGCTCAGAAGAGACAACACAACTGCAGGGCCGAGATAATCGTCCCTGGCGCCCCCCCAGGCCGACCCCAACCTGCCAGCGGTGATGACCTGCTCACGGCACTCGAGATCGGGCGCCGCACGCAGGACATCACCGCTGTGGGATCGGGGTTTGCTTTGGGGGGGCGCGCCAGTCAAAGGAGTAAGAGGTCATGATAATAAGACATTCCAGGGTTTCTCAGGCTTCCCAGATTGCCCATGTTTTCGCAGCCAATCTTATCATGGCATCGCTCTTGCCCTAGATCTGGGTCGGCTTTGGAGGGGAGGGCGCCAGGGGCAGTTTTCTCAGCCCAGCGGTTGTGGCTGTCTCTGCTTCGTTGTTGGCCCCAGTTCCCGAGCTCCCCCCCAGAAAGTTGGCCGCTCGCAAGAGAGAGGGAGTTGTAGGATCGGAGGTTGGGGGGTGAGATCGCAGTACGGAGAGCTCCCCACCGGGAAAATCGGTTTCGGTTTCGTGTTCGTGTCGCGCGTGTCAGGAAGACAATGATCGGGTCGGGAGGATGAGGTTGGGAGAAGTGAGGTTATCCTTACCCGCAGGCGGCCGAAGGTATCGTTCATTGCATCCAGCTGCTATTGCTCATACCCTTCATCCTCCCAACCCCTTCCTCCCAACACGATAATTGTTCTCCTCAGCGTGCGGGTGAGGCGAAGCTGCGTGGGTACGCGAGGGGAATGATCCCGCCGTCGCTAGTGGGATTCGGATGCCATGGACCGCCCCTCCTGCCCCTGGTGGGCGCGCAAAAGCCCGGGGTGTCCCGCCGTGGTGTCCCGTCGTGTCCCGTTGGTGTCCCGTTGGCGTCGGTGTTCCGTCGGCGTTGGGCGGGCGGTGGCCGGGGGTGTCCCGCTTTGGTATCGATAGTGAGGTCGATAGTGACATCGATACTGAGTGAGATCAAACGTGAGATCGACAGTGAGGTTGATTGTGACATTGGTCGTGCGATCGATAGGGGGATCGATCGAACAATCGTCAGTGAGATCGATAGTGAAATCGATAGTAAAATCGATAGTGATACCTGTACTCTAGAGTGAAATCGATCGAGTGTGATCTATCCTGTGAGGTCGATAGTGGGATCGATCGAGTAAGATCGAAAGCGGGGACTGTAGTAAAATTATACCGCAGCGCAACGAAGCAATTACGCGCCGTGGCTAACTCGAGGGCGCGTCACCAGCATCGTCATCATCATCACATCGCATTTGCCAGCAGTTGGTTCTTTCCCCCCCCGCCCCCAACCTCCTCATCACTCGAAGGGTGGTCGTATAGGTATACACACGGGAGTCCATTCGGGCGCTCCCCTATCGAGGATGGGTGCCCCCTCCCATCGTGTACCCCGGTGTTGGGTCCTAAATTGGTTGTTCAGGTGAAAACCCACGAAGTCGTTGATTGGGGTTGCCATGCCCCCCGTCAGGCATCAGTCGTTTCGGTTTGGTGCTGTCGGTTCCCAGACCTCCAGCGTTTTTTTCAATCGCGGCGTTGTGTTCCTTCATTTCGGCCCCTTGGGGCCGCTATCGGGCTCCAGGGCCATCAAGAACGGATCTGGGACGCAAGACTGCTTCCGCGGTAGCTCTGGACCTTCAGCGCAATGGAGAGAAACAAGACGGAGGTCTCTTGCGATGTCTTGCCTCTGGGTTTTTGGGTAGTGGGACGCTCACACATCGGTCCCTGGGAACGGGTCGACAGCTTTGGGGACCACGTACAGCATAGACACATTAGAAACGAATTCCGCCTGCCAGCAGGTGCTCGAGGGAATTCTCTTGTTCACTGGAGGCCCCGGGAGTCCATAGGAGTCCCGTGGCACCCTGAGAAGTCCCAAGACGATCGACGAAGGTGTGCCTGCATTTCTTGTAGCATGATTTATGTCTTCGTGTGCCCAGACATACTCCGTCATGTTTTCTTCAATCCGAGACCCCTTCCCCAGGGGTAGTTAGTTTGCGTGCCAGATCCATTATTGAGGGTCCCCTTCCCGATGGCGGCCCCCAGGGGCCGAAATGAAGGAGTCTAGGTTGGGAAACCTATTCGTTGACGAGCCATGCCGTGGCCAGGAAAGCCCTTTCGTTCCTTATCTGGCGTTCCTCCCAGCCCCCGACGTCATGATGTTTTCATAACGTCGACCCCAATGGTCTCGACTAATTCTCTGAGACCGGCTTTTCACCCCGAGTCGCTTTCTGACGGGCCCCGGTCCCAGCGAGGGACCCCGGAGGCCGAGAATGGCGAACAGGTGTCCGACGTGAGAATTTCCCGCGACTCTCGGGGGTTCTGGGCTTCTGGCAGGGCGACGGCCGCACCGTCGCTCGCCTGGGTGCGCCCGCTGCCGCGGAGCGGCCCGGCCCCCGGGCGCCGCGGGGCAGACCCGGGGGGCCGCAGGCTCGGCCTCCCGCCCTCGGCAGACCATGCGCCGAGCAGGCTCGGCGGCTCCGCCGGCGGGAGCGGAGTTTTGCGGTTCGCCGGCAGGGCCTCCCGGGAGCCTCCTGAGGCCTCCTGGGGCCCCACGAGGCTCCCAGGAGGCTCCCAAGAGGCCCTCGAGAGGTCCCAAGAGGCCTCCGCCGGCGGAAGCGACATTCGAGGAAGTTGGGCCTCGCCTAACCCAGACCCCCTCGAGTCCTGAAAAGATCACGACGGGAGGTTTTTCTGCATTTTCGGCCTCATGGGGGCCCTTGACGGGCCTCGGGACCGTCGGAAAACGACTCAGGACGAAAAACCGGTCACGGGGAATGGGTCGAGACCTTTGGGGGTCGACGTCATGACAAAACTGTGACGTCGGGGGTCTGGAAATAGGGCAGCGAGGGCTGCAGAAAAAAGGGGGCCTTTTCGGGCCCCTAGAGGAGCCCTTAAGGGTCCAAGAAGGGGCCTTTACGATCTGAAAAGTGCACCTTCCTCCCCCCATGATTCGCCACACCATTAAGCGACGCCCGAGGAAGAACATGTAGCATCCCGCAGTTGCAGATGAGAGTGAATGGGTGCAGGGACGTAGGCAGTCTGCGAGGCTCTGAAGAAGCCCGCCGAAGGCGCTCTTTTTTATACAAATTATGGAAGACGCCTACGGCGAATCACCGCCGCCCCCTGCCCCTTTGGAAGCGCCTATGTGGCCGACAGATGGGCTAGAGCTTGGCCAAGCTGTCGATCCAGTTGCTCCCCGAGTCGGTTTGGACAGCCTTCGGGGAACGCGTGGGGGAGCAATAGGAGGAGGATCATGAGAGGGAGGAGGATGATGATCAGGGGAAGGATGAGGATGTGGATGAGGATGAGGATGATGGGGAAGGAGGAGGAGTAGGAGGAGGGGACTTCTTGGGTACCGTCTTGCGAGGCCTCTTGGGAGGCCTTTGCGGAGCTTCCTGGGAGCCTTTTAGAAGCCTCTTGGGAGCCTCCCTGGGCCTCTTGGGGGCTTCTTGGGGGCCGTTGGGGCCGTCTTGGGGGCCTCTTTGGCCGTTTTAGGGTGTTCCCGACCCGTCTGACACCGTCGGAAGCCGTCTTGGGGGTCTCTCTGAACCGACTTGGGGCTCTCTTGGGGCGCTTCAGGGCCGTCTTGGAGAGTATCTTGGACGTCTTGGAGGTCGCCGTCTTGGGGGCCTCTTGGGCCGTCGTGCGGTCATCTTGGAGGCTTCTTGGGCGATCTTGGGGTGACCTTGGAGGCCTCTTGGGCCATCTTGGGCCATGTAGAGGCCATCTTAGGCCATCTTCGGTGCATCTTGGACCGTCTTAGCCGTCTTGGAGGCCCTCTTGGCCGTCTTGGAGGCCTGTTGGGGCCCTCTGGGGGCCGTCTTGGGGGCCTCTTGGGCCTTCATGGGGCCATCTTGGGCGCATGCGATTTTGGGGCGATCTTGGGGGCCTCGTGGGCCGTCTTGAGCCGTCGGAATGCAGAAAAAGAGCAAATACCAAAATCTTTCAAACATCTTAAGAACATCAATGATGTTGTTCTCTTCTGGTCCTCCTGGAGGACCTCTTGGAGGCCTCTTGGGCCATCTTGAGGCCATCCTGAGGCCATCTTAGGCCGTCTTGGGTGCATCTTGGGCCGTCTTGGAGGCATCTTGGGGCCATCTGAGCCGTCTTGGAGGCCATCTTGGCCGTCTCGGAGGCCTTTTGGGGCCCTCTTGGGGCCGTCTTGGGGGCCTCTTGGGCCGTCATGGGGCCATCTTGGAGGTCTCGTGGGCGATCTTGGGGGCCTTTTGGGCCGTCTTGAGCCGTCGAAATTCCTAGAAGAAGCAAATGCAAAAACAAATCCTTCACAAACCCAGGGGGAATCATTGAATTTGGCCTCTTCGGGACCTCCTGGAGACCTCTTGGAGGCCTCTGGGGCCCCGGGCCGTCTTGGGCCGTCTGAGAGGTTTCTTGTGCGAACTTGATGGCATCTTGGACTCTCCTGGGCCGTCTTGGAAGCCATTTTGGACCATCTTGGAACCTGGAGGCCATCTTAGCCATCTTGGAGGCCATCTTGCAGCCGTCTGGAGCAGGAGAAACTTGTGGAACCACTCTTTCCGGGCCATTCTGGGACCCCGGCGGGCGGGGCCGAAACCCCAGGGGGAGCTCTTTTGGAAAAGAGCCAAAACCAAAAGCGAAAGGATTCAGCACGTCGGGCACCCCTGTGATGAATCAACAGGGGGCGGCGGATCGAAGACGCCTACGGCGAGTCACCGCCACCCCCTGCCCTTTCAGAAGCGCCTATGTGGCCGAACGTTGAGGCCAGAGCCCTGAAAGCTATCGGGCCCTGTGTTCCCCGAATCGGTTTGGAAGGTCTTCCGGGAACACGTGGGGGAGGACGGGGAAGAGGACGAGAGTAAGGAATGGGCGTGTTCGGGGCCCCTTGGGGGCTTTTGTGAGCTTTTGGAGGCGTCTTGGAGGCCTCTCGGAAGCTTCTTGGGGCAATGTTGGGCTCTTAGGGCTTTCCGGGGGCTTCCTGGAGGCCTTTTGAACACCTCTTGTGGAGTGCGCCTCTTGGGGGCCTCCGGGAAGTTTCCTTGGCCGTCTTAAGGCGTTCCTGGCCCGTCTGACGCCGTCGGAAGCCGTCTTGGAGGCCTCGCTGAGCCGATGTGGGGCCCTCTTGGACCGTTTCAGGGCCGTCTTGGATGCAATCTAGGTCGTAATGGAGTTCTCTTGGATCGTCTTGGGGCCCTCTTAGGGACGTCTTAGGGGCCTCTTGGGCCGTCACGGCGCCATCTTGGAGGCCTCTTGGCGATCTTGGACTTATCTTCAAACCATCTTGGACCGTCTTGGGCCGTCGGAAGGCCGACGGGGAAGGGATCAAAGGGAAGGGGCTCCCCTTCGACTCAATTACGACGTTGCTCAATTTCGTTTTGGCTGGCGCGCTTGAGGAGGAGGGCCCAGGAAAAGGGGAGGGCGGCCACGGGCCCAGGGAAAGAGAGGGAGCGGCGACGGCGACGACGACGACGTCGACGAAGACGAGTCAAACGGAGCAGCCTCTTCCACACGCCGACGGTCGTCGGATTTTTGTTGAGTCCGCGGCCCTAAAGCTCCCGATCCGTTTCTGGAGAGTAGTTCTGCGCCCCCGATCTGTTTTGACGGCCCCCGGGACACGAAAGCGATCCCCAGAGGCGAGCAAGAATATCCGCTTAACAAGAAACGGCATAAACATTTAGTGGGAGCTCCGCGCGGATTTCTTGCAGTGGCGCTGGACCACCTGCCCTGACGCGCGCAGCGCGCCAGGGTCGGCGCCGGGGTCGCCGCCACGGGAGTCCAGCGCCGCTTCGGGAAATCCGCGCGACGCTCCGACAGTTTATGTTGATTCAGTTGTTTCTTCTTCAAGCGGTGGAACATAAACATATCGTCGGAGGTCGGAGGAGGGGGAGTTGGAAGAGGAGGCGGAGGAGGAGGAGGAGGAGGAGGAGGTGAAGGGCAAAGAGGGAGATGAGGGGGGGCGAGAAAGAGGACGATGACAACAACGACGAGGACGAGGACGAGAGGAGGACGAGGACGAGAGGAGGACGAGGGGGAGAAGGGGGATCGATGATGAGGGCGTGGACGATGGAAAGGAGGAAGAGGAGGAGCTGGATGCCCCCCCAACCACGGCGTGGTGGAGTGGCGCTTGGGGCACCCCCGAGGAGTACCGGCTGGACGTCTCGCGGGTCCTCTCGACCGGGGGCCTGGAGCTGCATGGGCGCCCCCCCCCCCGCAGAGGGCTCGAGCTCAGGGGCAGCGCGCATTGTGGAAGGGAAGTGCTCAGGGGGGTATGCATCGACTCGAGGCTCGACGTTTTGGCACGTCTTCGTCGGCTCTCGGCGGCTTCCCAACCTCGGGGTGCGTTCCGGCGGCCGCGCCACCTCGAGTCGAGGGCGTTCCAGGGCTGCCCGGATCGTCCCGAACGGCCGCCGGAGAGCCGAGCTCTGACCCGACGACCCCAAACCGGGGGCGACGTGAGGGGGGGATCTGCTCAGGTGGGGGCGCATCGACCCCCGATCGACCAGTGGTCGCCGATATCGGGGCCTGATAGCCTGATAGGCCCCCCCGCTCAGGAACGTGCGGACTCGCTCTGGGGGGCCCATCGCCGATCCGTCGCCGATGTGTCGCCAGTTCCAGCTCGGTGTTTTCTCCCTGAGCTGGTCCCCCCCGAGCGTTGCCCCTCACGAGCGCACGTGGGGTCGGAGGGTCGCGTCGCACCGCCCGTGCGTCGGCGATGAGGGCTCGATCCGGAGCTCGATCTTCGCGGACGGTTTCTCGCCCGCAGTCCCCGGGTTCCCCCCTGGCCGCTCAGAAGACAGGGGATGCCCAGGGATGCAATACACACCCTGCGGGCTACCTGGATGCACCCCGATCGATGATGGAGACCCCAGTTTGGTGATCTTGTGTGTTGTCCAGTCGAATTTCCCACAAAGTCTGAGATTGGGGTTCACACACACCCCCGTTACATCTGCCCCATCCCGACGTCGCCGACGCATCGACGATGCATGGGCGATGCGGCGCCATCTTCCGACCCCGTCTGCTCCCCAGACATCCTTCGACACGAGCTTTCTCAATCCACGGCCCCAGAGTTCCCGACCCCCTCCCCCCCGGGACCCCTGATCGAGGACGCAGTGCGTCCTGGATCAGGGGCCCGAGCGCGGCCCCCCTAGATTTCCTGCGACTTGAGACTTTCGGGTCTCGGGGCCTCGGAGCTTTCCACACACCTGGGACTGGCTTCGCGCCCCGAGTTGTTGTTTGACAGCCCAAGGGTTCCAAACAGGCCTCCAAAAGCCGAAACATGAGGAACGACAGCAGACCCTATTTTCGGGCTTGTGGATGCCTGTCCTCTGGAGCCCGAAGGGAACCCTGGGATCCGACGGTGCGAACAAACGAAGAACACAGAAACAAATCACGACAGGAGCCTCCTGGACCACATCTTTCGGCTGCAGTCTTCGAGCCTGATCGATCCGTGAGGGTCCCAGGGCCCGAAGCGAGGCAAAATCGCCCGATGTCAACACGTTGTGATCGGATTGTTAGTTCATTGTTTTGCCGATCGGCGCGGGCCCCCAACCCCCCCTCCCACCCCCCCATGGAGTAGATCTTGGCTGTTTTTTGGCGCCTGTTTCGAGCGGGTGGAGTCTCCCCCAGAGGCAGCACTCTTGCAAACAGTCGCACTAAGCAGAGGCCCGGAGCCAGAACCCCCCCCCCTCCCCCCCTTCCGCCCAATGTCGAAGCGCCGAATAAGAAAACGCTCGCATGGCGACGCCCCGATCTCAGGGAAGGAAGCACGCCGCGATTGAGACACTCGCATCGTCGGAGGCTTGGGCCCGCTCCGGCCCCGCGTGGGCCTGCGGCCCCGGCCAGGAGCGGCACGCCACCGCCCTCCTCGAGGACGCGGAGGACGGTGCTGCGCCCATCGACGCCGCCTTCCACGGCCTGCGCCCCGGCGGCAGGTACTTCGCGGCGCTGGCCGCGCGGTTTGCGAGGACCGCCACTGCCCTAAGTCGGGGGCGGACGGCACCCCTAGCCTGACACGTCGATTAGTAGATTGTCCGTTTTCGGTTCTCGAGAGGGCGCCGCGGCCGTCCTTTTCCAGGCTTGCGCTCGCCAGGTTCGGGCCCGAGGTCGCTTTCACTAAACCACGTTTTGCTACAGGGGTCTCTGTCCATCTCCGACTAAGACCCGGGCGTGGCAATTTTTGTCACACCGGGCGTGTTCGCCCGTTCCGGGCCCCATGGGGCGCCGTCACAGATCGATCCGGCTCGAGCTCTGCAGCAGAAACATGGGGTCCAGGACTCCGGTCGTGCTTTTTCACGCTGTCGCATTTCCGCCGCAAAGTCGGATCTCAGGGTGCAGCAGACGAGTCCCGTTCTCGCTTGAACCCTCTCTGGCCTGCGAGCCGCAGCCCCTGACCCAGACCGAATGGGAAAACATGCTTCTGATGGCCGCGCCCGGCCGCCTTCGCGGGCGGGCGCGTGCAAGGCGAAGACGCTGCAGTGCAGGGAGGGAGGGAGGGAGGAGGAGGAGGAGGAGGAGGAGGAGGAGGAGGAGGGCGGAGGAGGAGGAGGAGGACCAGTGCAAACCCAAAAGTCATCGACGATGTTAGAATTCACCAAGAGTAATCTTGAATCTTTCCTAAACACCATCTCTGGTACGTTGATCATGGGAATCCGTGAAACTCTTGCACATTTTGAAAACGAAAGTGCGCGGCGCTAAGGCGAGAGCCACAAAATCAATAGGGACCGCCCTCAATCCGTGAAGCTCTTGCAAATTTTCGAACTAAAGTGCGCGACGTTAAGGCGGGAGCCACATTTTGAAAACCACCCGTCTTCAATCCGTGCGACTCTTGCAAATTGTCAAACTAGAATGCCCGGCGCTAGAGCGAGCCCCACATTTTGAAAACCACCCGCCCTCAATACATGAAACTCTTGCAAATTGTTGAAACGAATGTGCGCGGCGCTAGGGCGAAAGCCACATTTTGAAAACTACCCGCCCTCCATCTATGAAGCTGTTGCCATTTTTAAGCTTCAGAGTCATAAGTGGTGAGGAAGTCTCAGGCGAATCGCCCGGGCCGCCTTAAAAACTGGCCTCGGGGTGCGACAGGGAGAACTTATGTATAAGGAAAAAGAATGGAGGAGGAGGGAGGAGGGAGAGGGATGAGGAGGAGGAGGAGAAAGGGAGAAGGGAGAAGGGAGAAGGAGGAGGAGGAGGAGAAGGAGGAGGAGGAGGAGGAGGGAAGAGGAGGGAGGAGGAGGAGGCAGGAGGATGAGGGAGGCGAGGGAGGAGAAGGGAGGGCCGAGTCCCTAGGGGCACGGGCCCTACAGGGTTGCCCTCCGCTCCCTGGCCCTCCCAGGGGCCGCTCCGCGGGGCCGTCCACAACAGCGGCTCGGGGCGAGAGCCGTTCTAGGCCTCCCAAGTAGGGTCCGAGTCTTAGCTGCCTCGGAATGTCCATGTTGAAACGCAACACGTTCCGTACAGGCTCAACATACTGGCCCACGTGTTGACGAACGTATCGCGTCAGACCTACGTCTTCAGTCTACGTGGTGAGCTCCGTATCAATACGCTACGTGTTGCGTGTTGCGTATCGGGGCAGCTAGGGTTGTAGGCCTCCCAGATGGGTTCCGAGTAGATGGTCGAGGGATTGTGCCTCCTCCCCGATGCATCGCCGATACGCTCGGATCGAGGTCATGATTGATGTCGGTCGGGGAGGGTACCCTATAATGTTCTTCATGCTTGTTGGATGTTCTTGTGCATCCTGGGGGAGGGTACCTTCGAGCGATCTTATGGTTTGGGGTGTTTTGCTCGGCGGAGGATCTCAAGTTCTTGAAGGATGTTCTTCAGTCCTTGGTCCGACCGTAGATGGGGTCGAAGGATGGTGCCATCCGAGGCTTCCCGGAGGGTGTCCGAGTACAGTCGAGGTTTTGATTAAGAAACATCCTCCCGAAAAGTTGGGCCGGCGTTTTTTGATCAATTTGCCAGAAATTTGGCCCAGTTTTGGTCACGTTCGCTCCTCACGTTTGAACATGAGACATTGGCCCAGGTTCGTGTTTTCGGAAACGGCCGGGAAGATGTCTCATATTCTTTGGGTGATCATGTTCTTGGTCATATTTTCGGTTGTAGATGGGCTGCGTGAAAGGATTGTGCCGCCTCGCCGATGTATCGCCGATGCATCGTTGATGCATCGGCGGCGTTTACGATGAATTGGCGACATCGGCGACGTCGGCGTGGAGACAGGCGGGCTCCACGTCGAGACTCATCGCCGATGCATCGGCGATGCGGATCGATCCTCCGACCCCATCCATTCGGACCCCATCCAGGAGGCCTCTATAGCCATGGTCCCGGTGAAGCGTCTCGGTGTGCAGGACCCCCGGGGTCGTCCACCAGAATGGCTAGAGGTGTACGGCCCCTGACGCCATGGTTTTTGTCACAGCCCAGCCCCCTTCGAGTCATGACGAAATCACGATTGAGAGCTTTTCGTTGCTTTCGGCCTCTGAGGGCCCTTGCCAGGTCTCGGGGCGGTCAAGAAACGACTCAGGATGAAAACCCGATACGGGCAAATAGGTCGAGACGTTTGGAGTCGAGGTTATGACAAAATCATGACGTCGGGGGTCTGGGAACGTCGACCCCCAGAGGTCTCGACCCCTTCCCGGGGACTGGCTTTTCATCCCGAGTCGTTTCTTGACGGTCCCGAGGCCCCGTGTAAGGGCCCTCAGGGGCACAGAAATCGAGAAAAGCCGTCCGCCGTTATTTTTGTTCACGACGCGAGGGGGTCCGGGTCTTCTCTTCACGCCAAGAGGACCGGCCGGCGAGAGTGGCGCAAGACTGGGCTGACGGCGTCCTTCGAGATGCCGCCCGACCCATCGGCGGGCTGAGACCTGACGGCCACCGTCCGCGCGGCCCGACGGGTGCCTCCGCGCGTTTCGCGGGACCAAAAAGCAGAGAACGCGAAAAGCGACCAAAAGCAAATGCACGGTCGGGGACTTTTGCTTAGCGCGTCGCGCCCCCGGTTCTGGCCCACCACGCCTCGGCGCGACACGCTGAGCACGTGGCAATCCCCAAGCGTCAACGTCCCGAGCTTCTTCCTGGCTCCCGCCCCGCGGAGTGGGGCGACACGCCATCCGCTTGCAGGGGACAGCGGGACGCCAGGGCCGCCGACGCGACACGCTATCCAAAAGTTCCTGACCGCAGGCGCCGCCGCTGGGAGAACCACCTGCATGCTGCTGATTCGTGGCCCGCCCCTTTGCCGTCCTCGCCTTTTCTTTGGCCAGCCCCGATTCGCCATCGCCCTCGTCGCCGTCGTCGTCTTGATCGTATGCTTATGATGTTCCAACCTACTTTAGCCTTGACCGCCAGAAAGAGAACTTCGAGCACCAAGAGAGAACCGAAGCTGGAGGGCCCTGAAGGGCGACACCCCTGAGAAAGTATTCGCGCTTCGGGCCACAGAAGGCGATACTCGTTCGACATTTCGCCAGCGTCTCGCCAGGGTCCTGGATGCTCGAACTTAGTTTGGGGATGTGGCCCATGAGTGCGATTCGACCATCATAGTCGTATGCTGACATCTTCGGCCCGCCCTCGGGGCCCCGAGAGATCGCCTAAGAGACCCCAGCAGGATCCCAGGACGGGCCCCGTGGGGCCGGTCCTCGCAGCGCGGTCGGGAGTCTGGGTGGCTCGCGCCAAAGGTCGGGTGCCTCGGGCAGCGTCACGCGGGGAGCCCCCGAGGGCGCGCGGGAGCGCTCGGGGATTCTTCACCGAGCGCGTTCCACTACGGCCGGACCGAGGTACAAGAGGTCGAGGTCGTGTGAGGTCGAGGTCAATGTTCTTCGTGTTTGTTGGATGTTATTTTCCATCCCTGGGGAGGGTCCCCTCGGTGATCTTATGGTGTGGGGTCGGTTGGCCGGCGGAGGGTGACCTGAATGGCTTGGGGTTCACTGAGCGCGTTCCACACTGCTCGTAGTAAAGTGCCTACGTGCCCGCAGGCGTCAGAAGCACACACACACACACGCACACACACGCACACACACACACACACAAACACACACACACACACACACACACACACACACACACACACACACACACACACACACACACACACACACACACACACACACACACACACACACACGTCTGCCTCGACGTAATGGGTCGTAAATCCCCCGAGGTGGATTCCAGGCCCTGTGCGAGTCGTGGAACGGGCTTGACCAATTCTGGGAGTCTGGGGTCTTTGGGGTTGGAGCTGGCTGGGGGGCTGAGGTGGCCCAGCATTGCTTCTCGGCCAGCCGGACGGGGTGGATGAGGGGGCCCCCTCGCCGCCACGGCTGGGCGCGGCTCGAACAGTCTGTCAGTTTCGACCACGGGAGGGGTCCCGGGATCGACTTTGAGCGGGTTTGCCGTCGCCCCCCGCTCTTTGACCGACTTTCTCGGGGCCCGTCCAGCGCAGACCCCCAGGCCGCTACCACTCCACATCATCGAGGTCTCGAATGGGCCAGTGGGCAGTCTCGCGGATCCTCGCAGCACGTTGGTGCATTGCTTGCTGTCCAGGTGGCCTAAAGCCTAAAGTATAATGTCGCGCAGCGGCTGCCATCGTCTGCCGTTCCACATCGCGTCTCAATTCAAGCCACATGCAACCTGTAATCTTGATAGTCGCGTGACCTCTGCCAGAGCGTCGAACATCCCTCATAAGTGTTACGGCGCGCCGGGAAACTTGATTCTCGTGTTATGCCGCCTTCTGCCTCGTGTTTCTGGCGTTTGTGTGTGGCCCGCGTTTCGTGATTTCGTCGCACGTGTTCTTCTCAGCCCTCCAAGACTCGACAGGGCTTGAGCCAGCGGTGCGGGACGCCGCAGCGAGGCGCAGCGACGCGGTGGCACAGTGGGATGCCCGGCAACGCCGCCTCTGCAGCCGCGCGCCGCCTTTCTTCCACCAGCTTGCCCGGCATCCGGGTCACCGTCCCTGGCCCTCGCTGGCCATGAGTCGGCGGCGAGCGAGGGGGGGGCGTGAGAATGCGAAGGCCTTCTCAAGAGGCGGCGGGGCTTCTCAGAAGCCTTCGCGGCTTCTGAGAAGTACTCCGTGTCTTCGGGGAAGGCTCAGACAATCCCACCAGCCTTTTAGGGCGTGGGTTGTCTAGGGTGTTTGTCTTCAATCTGCCCCTCTTCCCCTTCGGGGATGGGTTACCCTTTCACAATTACACAATATGAATACTACTCTTCTCTCTCCCCTGGTGACGTCCGGGAAATGGCCGGCCCCCCTCCGCGTAGCATTCACACGATTCCCGGGAAACGGGTTTTCGCTTGGGTATTTTTTCAAAATGCTGTTCTCGCTGCGGCGCTGTCTTCATTTTCGGGCCACCGTGTTCCCGCTGCAGCGCTGGCGTCATTATTTCCAGCGCCATGCCACTGCATGGTTTGCGGTCCTTCCAAGTAGGCTCCGCTGACCACCGACAAGCGCCGGCAAGCAAGCAGCGCGCCCACGCCCTACGAGACGATTCCTCCCAAAAGCTATATGGAGATGCTTTCGTTGAGCATGTTTAGCAACAAGATGCTCAAGCACATTCTCTTGATAACTTTTGGAAGAGAGGACATCGAGCAGCTTTAGCAGCAACATCGGTGCTACCAGAGCCACCACGGGAGGCAAAACGGCCATGGATCACCCAAACAATTTTGGAGTTGGTTGAGACAAGAAGTGAAGCCCGACTACGCAACGACAAAACGACTGAGAGACAATTGCATAGAGAAGTTCGTAACTCTACAATTAACGGGCGAAGAACGGTATAAAATAAACTTTTTCGCCGTCGGGGACACCTGCCCTAGGGCGGCTGGAAAGTTTATACCCTTACGGTGGCACCGTGGGGGTATAAACTGTCCAGCCGCCCAGGGGCAGGTGTCCCCGACGGCGGACAGCTTATTTTATACCGTTCTTCGCTCGCTGATACAAGGCAAGACAAAACGAAATGGGTTGATGAGCAAATCGCCGACGGCGGTTGGAACATGCTGAAAAGATTTTGCTGGGCCAAGCCGCGCAAGCTGGGGAAGCTGCGGAATCTAGCAGGGGAGCTTGTTGATAACGAAAACAGGGCTGATTGTACGGCTGAATACCTAAAACGGGTTCAAAGGAAAGTCCGGGTCGCGGAATTGACGGATAATGAAGTATTGAGCCCTACTCTCCAAGTTATCGACGCGCCTTTCTCGCAGGCTGAGGTCGAAACCGCAGTCAAGAAGCTAAAAAGGGGGAAACCAGCAGGACCAGATGACATACCAACTGAATATTGGAAGGCTGTATCACGTAATCCTGGAGGGTTGCGCTGGCTTACGGATCTCTGCAACGCATGTTGGAAAGAAAAGGGCGCCCATACATAATGGAAGTTATCGGCTTTCACTGCAATATGCAAGAACAAAGGCGCAGTGGACAAATGCGAACATTATAGACCCATCAGCTTGCTGTGCGTAGCATACAAATGATTGGCAAGTCTGCTGCTCCAGCGCCTTCAAGATGCAGGAGCTGAAGAACGCCTCACTCTTACGCAATTTGGGTTACGCCGCCGGCGCGGTACCTCAGACGCTGTACACGCAGTCCGGCGACATATCGAAGCAGCTCACACACACGAATCAAATGGAGTGGCATTCCTTGCGCTGGATTGGAAAAAGGCTTTCGACTCGATCAACCCGGAGGCCCTCCTAAACGCATTACGGATATTTGGTGTTCTGCGATGGAGTCTGACGATTATTGGTCGCATTTACCAGGCGAGGCAGTTCTACATGACCGAGGGGGCGCACAAATCCCAGCAACGTCGCCAACGATCGGGAATCGCACAGGGCTGCCCTCTCTCCCCGTTCTTATTTGTCATGCTGATGACAGTGGTCATGAAAGACGCCACCAGCAGATTGGAACAGCATACCAAAGACGCACTTTCGGCGGGAGATTTGTCCGTATTGTTATTTGCAGACGACGCGCTAGTGGCGGGCCGTTCCCAACACAGACTGCAACAACTGCTGGGAGAAATCGTGGCTGCAGGTGCCAGGGTTGGCATGGAGCTGCGCTGGGACAAGTTCCAGCTGATGCAAACTAATTGCGACATACGCTGACGAACCCGGGATGGAAAATACATCGCTCCCAAAAGTGATATGGTTTGTTTGGGCGCCACTCTGAATAACAACGGGCAAATGGCATCGGAACTAAACAAAAAGCTTGGGGCGGCTTGGGGGGAATGTTGCAGAGAGTCTCGTGCATGGAAGCACGCGTCAATTACTACAAACAGGAAGTTGCAGCTCTCTCAGGCTCTGATAACCACCAAGATCACGTATTCCTTCAACTCTGCCTGGCTAAACAAATCTGAAAGACGGAGAATGGATGCGTTCCAAGCCTGGTGCCTCATGTGTCCAACCAGACGGTTTTGGACAAACAAACACATCAAATACTGTACAGCTCGCAGCTGCTACGGCATCAACTTCTTCAGTTTGGAAAGATTAGGAAAACTTGCGACGATGGCGTATTGAGAAAATCACATTCGTGCCCGGCTCGGTCCAATCAACTACCACCACATTGCGCAGGAGACCCGGAATGCCCAGGAACGAATGGGCGACGTGCTTACGTGATCGACTTGTGACCGGCTCAGCACGGAAGGGGAATTAGTGGAGTGCATGCGCGACGCCACAGATTTCATATATTTCGTTGAATTTTACAAACCAGTGAGGGTTTGCGTACGCTGCCCTGTTTGAGTGAGCCCCACTGCCCGCTCTTCCCCGCCCCTCCTCTTTTCCACCCGCACATGATGCAGTTGAACAATCGGTGGGCGCGCCGCTGCTCCCGCAAAGCGGAGAGTACAGGCCGGCATCGTTTTTGTTTCGCCTACGCGTTCCGGCGTATGGCTTGACTGACCAAGCAGGCTCCAAAATCTAGAAAATGCCCACCGGGAAAACCATCGAAAGTGATTACACGTTCGGTACCGATTCGGTGATTTTTGGGGTCGCCATGCTATGTCATGCGACGCGTTGATATCCAACACCAGGCTATGCCTTGTAGTGCTATACCATGCTACGACGTCCGATTGTGCGAATAGAGACGAGATCGACGCCATGGTAAGGGATGGGAGGGTCGGGTAGCACGTCAGATTTGACGCGAACGCACCTGGCTTGCCCTACTCCCTCCCCTGGACCTGTACGGGGCCGGTCGCGAGGCGTCAGGGCGTCCAAAATGGCCTCGGCGAGGAAGCCAGAAGCATTTGTTTTACGAGGATTCGGGCCCTATTTTGGCCTCCGGGGAAAAGCACGCTAATAAGAGCGCGACCAGGGCTCCCAAGATCGCTTCAAGAGGGCCCCAAGAGGCGCCCAGGAGGCCCCATGAGGCCCCAAGAGGCGCCCAAGAGGCGTCCAACAGGCCCCCAAGGGACCCCCAAGAGGCTCCAAAAAACTCCCATAAACACCCAAGACGCTCCAAGAAACCTCCAGGACCGCCAAGAGGCCCCCAAGACGCTCCAAGAGGCCTCCACTGGGGGACCCTCGCTGAGTGCTGCCCACTTCCCTGATCAAGGCAATATCTCTGGACGTCGTTTCTGGATGGGCTGGTGGGTTTACGCGCAGCGTCTAGAATTTCCCATAAGGCCAGGGGATTTCCGAGCCTTCTGAGAAGGCCCGCCTCTTCTCACTTCCCCCCCAGGCGCGCCGCCAAATAAGGGAGATGGAGCCTGGGCGAGTCGGTTTTTGACAAACCCGGGGACCGTGGGGGGTTCCAGGGATTCAGGAACAGGAGCGAAGCTTCAGGACCCCCTTCTTCCACGACTCGTTTGTTTCATGCTGACCTCGCGGGTTTCCTTGTGCATGCTTCGCGCCCCCCGATGTGCGAGGTGGAGAGGGTCGGCAGGCTCGTCGAGGTACTGCAGAGCTGCAAGCACAACGGCTTCCCCGTGCTGTATCCCGGCACGCGCCGGCTGGCTGGCATGATCGAGCGCAAGACCTTTTTTTGTTGTTTGGCTTCCAATCACGTTCACTCTTGCGCGCGCCCAGCACCCGTGAACAGCAACTGTAAGCACAACGCGCTCTCGTAATTTCAATGCGTCTTGTTCTCCCCCCCAGATTTGCGTTCCACACCAGCCCTTGCCTTGCCATTCTAGTGCTGCCATCGTGGAGCCTACGCATAATGGGGGGGAACGATTAAAAATCGCCCCCCCCGCCCCCCGGACCCCCCAAAATGATTGAGTGGGGCTGACTAATAGAATTCAGCCGCCGGAAACTGTTTTTGTTCATCGTCCGCCCCCCGGCGTTTGCTTTTGCCCCTTTGGGGGAACACGAGGACGAACAGGAGGAGGACGAGGAGGAAGAAGCGGAGAAAAAGGAGGAGGAGGACGAGGAGAAGAAGGACGAGGAGGAGGAGGAGGAGGAGGAGGAGGAGGAGGAGGAAAAGGAGGAGGAGGACGAGGAGGAGGAGGAGGACGAGGAGGAGGCGGAGGAGGAGGAGGACGAGCTCGCCCTGAAAAATCACCCCGTCCACCCCCCTGGCCCCCGCGCCCTGGATCGCCACCCCGTGCCCCCCCCTGGCCTTCCAGGCAACCTGGAATTGTCAGCCCCCCGTCTGCCTGCCCTGCCCCCCCGCTATTGCGGGGGCGAGGAGGCCCGCGAAACAATAGTTTTAATCGTCCGCCCCAGAAAGCTTTTTAACAAATCGTTTCCCCCCATTTTTTTCGCCTGCGTGGAACGCACGCGCCTCTTCAGTCGGGCTGTCACATTGTATTCCTGGTGACAGATTCTGAATGGCGCAAACCAGCAGCAAACGCTGACACGTTGCATGTCCCCGCTGCTACTACGTGCGAGCGACGATGGTGATGATCAACAGGTATTGCCTGTTGTCCAGATGGGGAACTGTTCTTCGCTGCTCCAGTGTGGAGCGCTTGTGGTTTGTCCGCCCTCCGTTGTCCAGAGCACAGAAGTTATCGTCATGGACTTGTGCGGCTAGCACATAGTTCGCAGTGGCTGCCATCGTGTAGTGTGCGTTCAGCCTGGTGCAACTTATGCGCTTCTCTATGTGATGCACTATATGCGATGCAAAAAGGGGTGCGTTGTGCTTGGGCTTGGGGGGCGTCGAGGGGCCACGAGACGGGGAGCCTCCAGGTTTCGCCACGAGCGCGGGGCCCCGATCGGGGGCTTCTTGGTCGCCTGCGCGCTCGCTGAGTGGCCTCTGGCGCCGCTTGCGAGGAAGTCTCCCCCCACTGCAGGTCGAGCGCCCGGTCACCGCTGCCCGGTTTTCTCGGAACGCGGAGGAAGAAGATCGAGGGTAATTAGAGGTGTTTTGACGTCTGCACCCTTTCGAGAGCCTCTGTGGGAGCCCTCGTCGCCTCGGCTGGACGCAGCCCGGAAAATTGGTCAGTGAAGTGTCCAGTGGGGCGAAAGGGCCTCAGCACATGCCGGCCAAGAAGAGTAGCGGAGGCCAACTGAGGCTCCGAAAAGTAGCCTCCCGATTTTCAACCTGGGCTTGCGGCCGGTTCTTCGTGCCGCCCCGCTCAGGACCCTCCGCACGGTGCTGAACTATAGCAAGTCCTTCGACGCTACGTTCCAGCCTCCGGAGATTGGCGGTGCAGTGAAACTGTGGTGGTGTGGCGGACAGTGTTTTCATGTCGGCGCGGCTGAAGTAGCTCGAATGTCGATTCGCGTCGTTTCCGTTCCTGCTTCGCCAGGAGTCCGCGGCGGTCTCAACACCCTGGAGGCGCCCCTGGGACAGAGGCAGCACGGTGGCCAACGCAAGCGTTGGGACGACGAAATCAACGCGTACTTACGTCAACGCAGACCAGACCTCCTCCGACCATCCAAACGACATCATATGGACTCAAGCAGCCCAAGATACCGAAACATGGACGGCGCTCGAGCATCACCTCACCAACCTCACAACAGCAAACACCCAGGACCAAGATCCATGAAGTGAACGCCCAGAGAAACTCGAGACTACACGCCCAGCCCGCGCCAACACCGACACCAAGGACTTCCTCTCCTTCCTCCTCCTCCTCTCTTCCTGATCTCTTGTGTGCCTCGCTTTGCATTTACCCAAGCAGGCCAGATTCTTGAGGCCACGGCCTCACCCACCTATTCAAAACGAGGCCTGGACACTGTCCGCAACGGCGGTCGCATCTCATCGCACCAGGGGCGCTCCGCGCCCCAGGGTTGTGGTGTTGAGACCGCCCCAGGCTGCTCGGGGGGGGTTGTTGATACCAGCCAGGACTGCTTGCGGGGGGGTCCTGTGCGCAACCCGAAGCCTTACCATTCCCCCTCCTGGGCCCTCGGCCCTCCCAGAAGGACACCAAACTGACAGCTTCAGTTCTCCTGGCGAAGGACCCAACCACATGTGGGCGCAAGTATTGCAAATCGGCAGGTGGGACGAGAGGGACAACTCCGCTCCCTATAGGGCCACGAAATGTGTGAGGGGTTTGCCGTATCAGGAGCGGGTACATCATGCGAGCGCAACCGAGCGCAGCTATGGGGCTTTCGTTGGGATTTCCTTTGGCGCCACGAAGCGTGTGAGGGGTGTCTGAAATAGGCTCGCGGAAAGCAAAGGTAGGGGAAGGAGCGGGAGAAGGAGAGGAAGAGGATGATGAGGATGATGAGGAGGAGGAGGAGGTGGAGGAGCAGGAGGGGGGAGAGGTGAGGTGGGGCGCGGCGCTGTCTCTTCAAAACGAGGACCCAAAACCACAGGGTGGTTGGGAACCAGGCAACGAGGGCGACGAAAGGCGCCGACGACGGGTTGCGGCACGACCGCCATGTTGAAGGGAATCCAGCCGTTGCGACGAGGAGCCTAGTGGAGTCACGAGAAGGACAACACAACGCCCCAAACATCTGAATCCTCGAAGGTCGACGACGACGACCACGACCACGACCACGACGACGACCACGACCACGACCACTACAGCGACCACGACGACGACGACGACGGACGACCGACGACTGATGACTCACGACCGACGACCGACGACCGACGACCTACGATTGACGACCGACGATCGACGATCGACGATCGACGACCGACGACGACGACGACCGACGACGACGACGACGGCGGCGGCGGCGGCGGCTGCGGCGGGCGCCGCAAGGAGGGCGCGCTGAGAGCCGAGGCCCCGATGGTGCCGTACGGCCTCGCGAACTGGGAGTTCTACAGGCACCACTTTTTTCCCCCACCCGACTGGGGGCGGGGGAGGAGGGAGGAGTGGGAGGAGAGGGGGAAGGGAGAGGTGCCCTCAGATCCAGACGTTTCGATTTGTTCACACCGGAAATTTTGGCTTGGTTTAGGGCCACGGGTCCGTCACAGATCGATCTGGCTCGAAACATGCCAGACGATCCATTTGATCGCAACATCGGCACTCGGAACTCAGGGGTGGTGGTGGTGGTGGAGGAGGAGGGGGAGGGAGGAGGAGTGCAGGAGGAGGAGTTTTTCCCCATCCGACATGTTGGGATAGCCAGATTTGGAAAAGGAGCTGCCGAGCCGCCTCGGCCGCCAGGCCCAAAGTGTGTCGGTGCTCCCTGGAGATCCCGCCTCGTGCCTTGGACGAATGCCGGCTGCATGCCGCGGCTGCAGGGCCAAAGGTATGCCGGTGTTCCCTGGGTATCCCGCCTCGAACTCTGGGGTGTGGATTCCTCAGGGCGAGATGGACTGTTTGTTTGTTCTACCCTCAGGGCGACCACGGGCGCTACCTCACGTCGCGCATTCGCTTGGCCCTGCCTGCCCTGCAGAGCCAGCGGTCTGTTCCCGTGCCGGGCGCGGGCCCGCCGTGGGACCGACGCAGCTTCGACCCGCGGATGCGACACGCATCCGACGCGGAGCAGGCGCACGGGATGCCCAGACATCCGACGTCTTGACAAACATCCAGACGACGGTGTTCCGTCGTTTTCAGCCTCTGAGGGCCCTCGCCAGATTTGCGCCTGTCAAGACTTGACTCAGGAAGGAAAGCCGGCCCTGGGGAGAGGCTCGAGACTTTCGGGGACCCCGTTCTAGAAAAATCAAGGCATCGGACGTATGGGCGCGAATTCGGCCGGATGGCGGCGCGGGGGAACTGGCAGGGCCTCCTGGAGATGCAACATAGTTCGCCGGCGGGGGGGAGGGGGCCGACAGCTTCACGATTTGCGCTGGCGCCGTCTGGGAACGACGACCCGTTCCCAGGGCGCCTGCGCGAAACGTGACGTTTACCCAGGGGAAGCGTCATGAAGATGGGCGCGCCCCAAATCGCTTCCACTCTTACCAGGGCGACAAGGGCCAGAGACATCACGTGAGCAGATCCAACGTGAATGTATGAACATGCTTCCAGTGACTCCAGTCGTGACAATTTTTGGGGCGGAAAAACGCGCTGCATCGTGCAGACGCTGCATCATTGTGAGGGTTGGTGGTGTCGAAGACAAGTCTAGTCATCGCGTGTGAGCGGCCTTTGGATATTCTCGCTGTGCCATGGTTCGTAGAAATATTGTTGTCTCCTGCTCCTCATCGTGCTGTTGCTACTGTGTTAGTTCTCCTCATTGCTCTGTCTCATGAGTTGGGCGCTCCTTCGGCGGAATTTCTCCACAAAAGATTGAAGTTCAGCCGAGGATTGGTCTACGCAGCCATCGTGTATGCCTGCTGTGTGCCAGTTCAGCTTTTCGGAGCGCGAATAACCACAGATCCAGCAGCTCCAGCTGTCATCTGAGAGCCCCGTCGTTTCAAACTAAGACAGGACCTGAACAAGAATGAACCTTGCAGCCGTTGCGTTCAGGTCAGGTGCTCCGAGTTTCTTAATAGGCGTCGGGGGGGCGTCACCCCCGCCGACAGCCCCACATCCCCCGTCGCGGGCAGCCACCGCGCGCCGAAGGCGCTCCGACCCCCGTCGCGGGCAGCCACCGCGCGCCGAAGGCGCTCCGACCCCCGTCGCGGCGCGACGACGAGGCGAGGTTGACACCCGTCGGGGGGGGTACCCCCCCCACGCTTATAAAGAAACCCAGAGTAGATTTGCCCCCTGCCGCGGAGAGCAACGCTGCAGCGTAGGGCATGGGTGCTGTCGCTTGGGAGCCCCATGGTGTTATCGGGAAGCTGGGTACGCATGACGTGGCCGGCCTGGGCGAGAGCTGGATACACACGTGGCCACGTGTTTTTCCGGCCCTCGGCCCTCGTGTGGCTAGGCACGCTGATCCTCCACATGTGCATCCAGCAAGTGGCCTCCAGATGCTCCACGTGTGAATCCAGCCATGTGTGATTCCAGTTTCCTGGTGCAGTTGTACGTACATGCGCCGCTCTCTCATCTCCTCCGCTCTTGCCGCCGCTGCCGCCGCTGTCTCTCGCGCTGCCTCTTCCTTCACCTCTTTGCACGCGGCGTTTCATGAAGCTTAGTTTTGATTCCAGTTTGCCCCCTCCACTGCTTAAGGGCATGGACTGGGATCGAGCACATTGGCTCGTGCGTCTCTCCCTCTCTTGTGTGCCCTTTCTTCTTTCTCCTCGTCCTCCTCCTCCTCCTCCTCCTCCTGCTCTTGCCCCGAGCTGCGTACTTGCAACAAAGTGTCCGGCCATTGTTCGTTGTCGTGTGGCATTCGGCGGTTTGCCTATGGGGCTATCAGTGTACATGTTTGGCCCGGGCGCTGCCCATCACAAAAATGGCAGGACCTTTTTGGGGGGCGTTGACCCTGTAGGGTAATCCACAGGTGCCGCCGCAGCCATTATTTTCGCCCGGCGTAAGGTTACTTCAGACAGTTTTGTTTGTTCTTTGGGCGCGCGCCGCGGACATGTTACTTAAGACCGGTTTGTTCCTTGATGTCCTCATTTGCGATCTTCAGGTGGAAAACAGTTTAAACCTTTTTGGCGCCGGCCGGGCCTGCATCCAGAGTTGACAGCACGAGAGGTCATCGGTTTTGCCCGCTTCGAAAGAAAACATGCGCCGCGTCAAGGTCTCTGCTGGGCGGGGCGGGGGCCTGGCGCCTTTCAGCACAATAAAGAGCGTCACAACGCACGCCGCCCTGGGGTCAGACGCTCCCCCGTCCCGACGAGGAGGAGGAGGAGGAGGAAGAGGAGGAGGAGGAGGAGGAGGAGGAGGCTCCTCCCCGTCCTCGTCCCCTCTCCGTCCTCGTCAGCGGCTGGGCTCGGCTCGTCTTTTTGGCGCGGGGTGGCCCTCCTGCCTCTCCTGCGGCCGCCGCTCTGGATCCGGCTCGGCGCTCTCGTCGCCTCCCGACGGCTGCAGGGGTGCGGCTTCATTGCATGCCGTCGCCTGTTGCAGGCGACGGCGTAGCAGAAGCGGGGGGTGAGCCTAACTTTCAGTCCCACAGATCTTCTTCGATGCGCGCACTGACTTGAGGGGGGCCAGCCCCAGTGTCGGTCGTCACCGCGATACGACAACGCCGCCGAGGAATTGTAGCTCCACGTGGCCATTCCCAGACGGCGCCGGCGCAAAGCGTGACGCCGCTACAGGATTCTCGTGTGAGCCAATTCGGCGTCTAAGCCCGTCGTTTGGCCGCCGAGCGGGCCCATTCGGCGGCCGAGCGGTCTCGGGCGCCGAGTGGGCTCAGGAGGGGGCCCCGCAGAAATAGCATGTCGTTTCTGTGTGGCTCCTCGCTGTTTCGCAAATTCCCAGATGTGCCACCAGTCGCATTCGCGTCCTGCCTCCTCGTACACACGTGTGCAGTGAGCGTGCGCCGCGCGGCAGCCATTTGGGCCCATGCCTGAAGAGGGGGGGCCAAGAGCTTTCGAATTGCGTCGCATACGCTAGACGGCGTCTTGAACAGCGCACCCTAAAACAGCTTGGGGGTCTCGTCGGGGAGGGGGTGGGGGGCAGCAGCCCCGGCAACGGGCGTCATGTCGCGAAAAGTCTTGGCGAAGGAGCAAGAGCGACGTATAAAGTCTCCTTCTTCTCCTCATCCTCCTTCGCGTCCTCCCCTCCCCCTCTCTCCCCCCACTCCCCCTCCTCCCCCTCCTCTTCGTCCTTCATACACTCTCGGAGCCCCGCGCTGGTTTTCTTTAACCGGCGCCGGGTCCCCCCTGTCGGCCCCGCCGGCGCCGCCCCTGGCGCGCTCCACACGGCAGGAAGTAGGGTCCAGCGCCGACCCAAGAATTCCGCGCGGAGGTCCGAAGGATTACGCCTCTGGCGCTTTGTCCCTTTCGTTTCTTCGTTTTGGAAGCGAGCTCTCCAGGAGATTGTTCTTACATATCCTCTGGCGCGTCGCGGTCGTTACCCAGTGCACCCCCCTCCCCACCCCCACCCCCCGAGTAACAGTAACGATCGTACCGTCCGGGGGGGGGACCCGCCCCCCCACATGCTGGTGCTCGCGCGCATTATCTCGCGATCGCAGCGCACCCCCCGCCCCGACGTGCCCCACCCCGCCCAAGCCTTCCGGTGACCTGGGGCCTCAATCCCCCTCGCCCCCCGTGGATAATGACCGTTTCCGGAAACAGTGTATATATATATGTGTGTATATATATATATATAGAACAATACCCAGGCACCCCGAGTACGAGCCGCGGAAGGAAGGGCGCCGCCCCACGCGATGCCGTCGTCGCCGCCGCCACAGTGTTTCTCGGCCCCTGGGGGCTGGATGCCAGGCCCCGCGTCCGCCCTCGACAAGGCTTCGGCGCTCCAGGGCGCGAAGCTGCCCTGGGTGGACCTCGGGAGGGGTCCAGGGAAGGATTTTGATTTGATCTGACAGTCATCGTCGTGGTCATCGTCGTTGTCGTCGCCGCCGCAGCCGCAGCCCCTCCCGCATCTTGGGAGGGGAGGACGAGGAGGGGGAGGAGGACCAGGAACAGGAGTAGGCTGGAGTAGGCATAACAACATCACGGTGCCATATGAAAGCTCAAGATGCAAGGGCACTGCATTCGCACCGCAGCTCAGGCCTTGGGGAACACCACTTGACATATACGCCTCAGGTACTCTCTCCTGGTGACGTCGAGGGACTTAGAACACGACTGTTGAAGCCCAACCCGAAGACCAGCAGAACAGAAGAAACCGCACGTCCCGCAGAATCAGACCCCGCAATCGTGATGGCGCAATGAAGTACGAGCCCCGTGCGCCCACCCCCCAGCAATGTGCAGCCTTATCACTTTAGGCTATCGTGAGACACGAGAATCGAGGGTGACGAGAGAATGATAAGGGGTGGCCAACCACTCCTCACCGGTAGCAGCTGTGGCGTGGCGCTACTCTTACAACGCAAGACTTGAGTCTACACTCGCTTAGGACGTGCGACGCGCTAAACTGTGCAGTTGCGACTGGCACGCGAGGAGGGGGGAGGCGGGGTGGCATCAGCCTCGGCAGAAGCCTGAGCACGAGAAATGTGGGCTTCACGCTCAGCTCATTTTTCAGTTGCGGCTGCTTCGAAAGTGGCTTTAAGCAGGCGTCCCTTGATCAGTCATGTTGTGCGTTCAATGTTGCAAAGTCTCGCTCGAACCTCTGCGTTGACTCTGCGCCCTTCCGCTGCGCCATCTGCAAGCGCGTCGGCAACCTCGTTGCCAACACTCATCCAGTCTTGGAACCTTTTGCGTGCTACCTCCTCTGGAGCCATGTGTGAGGGGATCTTCAGCACTACAAACTCCGAACGGCCTCTGGCATCGAAATGTTTGCCCACTTCACTCCACAGTGAACCGCACTCACTGAACACGAACGATACTGGATGTTGTCAAAACCTGTGCGGACTGACTCATCGTCCGTCACTAGTATGGTGAGCTCTGCTGAACCTCGGACAGCCCATTCAAGCGCACGCATCTCGCCCCTCGGGACCGAATGGCTCTCCCCGTGGGTGGGCCTGAGACCGTGCCCCCAACAAGATACGAAACTACATCCGTGATGGCTGTGACCCCACTCTTACACGACGGAGCGGAGCATCAGACTGTCTTTGCCTCCTGCCGCATCGCCACACAACAGAAGAGGAGCTGCCGATATGCCTGTTCCCAGGGTGCTTAGCTCCAGGACGTCGCTGTTGGACCCCTGTGATCACTAACTGATCGAGTGATGTCTGCGGCGGTGTTCTGGTCCTCGAGGCGGGAAGGACACCTTTGAGCCAATAGTGGGGGTCGGGGTCCGACTGAGCTAGCGCCTCTGGTACCAGTTCGTCCGTGCAGCTGTAAGCTTTGGCTCCGGGATTGGCGGGACACATCCAAGCTCGATGCTTGCATGCATACATACACGCTCCTCCTCCTCCTTCTTCTTCTCCTCCTCCTCCTCCTCCTCCTCCTCCTCCTCCTCCTCCTCCTCCATCTCCTCCTCCGCCCCCCCCCTCCCTACCGTTTCTTTCTGCAGCCTGCATCTCTGGCGGAGATGGGGGGATTCGCCGAGGCCGCAGTCGTACTTCCGCCGGCGTGTCCAAACGTCCACCTGTGGCGATGGCCAGCATGTGTTCGTTTTTTTTCATTCGTTGCTCCAAGAGGAGCAGGAGGAGGAGGAGGAGGAGGAAGAGGAGGAGGAGGAGGTGGGGGAGGAGATGGAGGAGGAGGAGGATATGGATGAGGAGGAGAATATGGATGAGGAGGAGGAGGAGGAGGAGGAGGAGGAGGAGGAGGGAGAAGAAGTAGGAGGAGGAGAAGGAGGAGGAGGAGGAGGGGAGGTGGGCCCTCGCACTGTGTTTGGCGCCTGTTTCGAGCAGGTGGAGCCTCCCCCATAATGGACGCACTGCTGCAAACAGTCGCACTAAGCAGAGGTCCGGAGCCAGGACCCCCCCCTCCTCCCCCGCCCTTCCGCCCAATGTCGAAACTCCGAATAAAAAAGCTCACCATCAGTTCCGAAACTGTAGCTCCGTGTGGCGGGTCACGAAGCTTGGAAATCAGGGAACGCATTGAAGTACTGGTTGCTCCCAATTCCAGCCCTCCCCCGCACAAGTTTTCGACTTCCTGCTCCCAGAGGCTTCCCTCGAGAGACTGCTTGAAATTAAGAAGAATGCCTGACACATTCTAGACGTGCGTTGGCAAGCATTGCATCGGCAAAAATCCGGTCAATCTCCCAATATCCGGCTTTAGAAAGTGTCTCGAGTGATCTGAGATGGGATGTGCTCTGACCAGCTAAACTAAACCACTCCATACCCGACGTACACCGCTTCTGATGGAAGGGAACTGAGTCCATGTAGCAAGCCACGGTTACAAACACAACTGAGGCAATCGCAGTGCGGTGTTTTGTCCCACAGTTCTGATGTAAAGCAAGGTTGTGAGGCGTCGTCCGCGTTGTGTGGCCCCCGCGATTGCCCCGACCTTTCGGCGCATGTCCCGAAGTTCTGTGCCGAAGGCCCCGTGAACCTAGTGCGCGCAGGCTGTTGACGCCTGAGGGCCTGGGAGCTGGATACGTTTCGTGACCAGGTGGCACTTGGAGACGAAAACATGACCGCGCAGCCGACGATGACGTGCTTTGGCTGTGGTTTCCGTTGCACGATGAATGGCCCGTTCTGCTCGCTTTCCTCCGCCCAGGTCGACTCCAAGATAACCAGCCTGCCAAGCAGCTCGAATGTCGATGTCGTGTGTGCGAAGAGCGCGGGCGATCACCATCACGCCCGCCAGATTTCCACAGAGAGACACGTTCTTGGGTGCTAGCTTTAGCCTGCAACTCATCTCTGACCAACTTGGCACTGCCGTCTATACCTCTCCGAACTTCTGCTCTGGAGCCTCGGTGTCCGATGTACAAGTCATCTCGTCTGATTCGCCATGCGTAGAGACTCAAAAACATTATGCATGAGACATCGCCCGAACCAGACACAGTGTCTTTGGCCCTGCTCGATGCGCCGCGTGGCCTGAAATCGAATGGACCGGGCCCCGAAGTGTAGAATAACCTATGGCGCCGTACAAAGTTGCAGCTCCAACTAAAGAACTCTTGACTTGGGGTACCGCGCTCTGCACGCCATTTCCCAAATTTCAATGATTCGATCTTCACATGCTTGTTCCGTCCATAAACGTCCCAGTGCGACAAGAAGTTGGAATGGCCATGTGCCGACACATTCAATGGTATTCAGAAGATCCGCCAGAGCCTGCTGCCCCTCTGGTGTCGCTGCACAATCTAGAGACGTGAGTTGGTCAACCCCGAGGCCTGCTCGAGGGTTCATCTTGGCGAGGGCCTCGCGCGAGTCGTCGCTGCCTATGCGCGGCAACGGGTCGACCTCGGCCCAAACTCTGATTTGCTCGCAGGCCGACTGGAACTGTTGAAAACCAGAGTCGTGATCGAACCATTGGTCATGCCACCGCTTGATTTTCTCATCAGTTGCATCGTTGGGATGATAAGTGTGCTGATCGTTGGTGAAGATCTCATCTTGCGCAACGGGGTCATCCTTCCTATTCCGGTGTCGCGCTCCAACTGGCGTTGAAACTACCCGATCTTTGAAATCCTTCATGGACGACTGCGCTGCTTTCCTGGCCGCCTTCCCGGCCGCCATCTGAGCACCAATCGCAAAGTTGTCCAAAGAAAGCTGCTCGCGCGCGAAGATGTGCTGAGAGAAAGACAGCCAGACTCCCCGCCTCACGGCTTCCACCAGCGGATTGCAAGTGCGAGTGTTCACGGGCACGTCACTTGCTGGTCCCGCTCGAAGTTGCGCAAAGAAAGATAACCGTTTGATTCCAGAGCGTCTCCAACGATGTCGCTGTGCCCATGGATCCACCGGCAGCACTCTTGCCCACCAGTTCGAGACTATGTCACGCCAAGGAGCATCCCTGAAACTCATTGCCTGCTGAACCTGTCCTACATTTGGCGGGCGTCGAAGGCCTCGGATGCGCCTGGCAACGGGGCCCCGTGATGAGAGGAGACAGCGCACTCTGCGCACGAGACCCACTGGCCATGTGGATCCGACATCTGATTGATGTGTGGCCCGCCGGCATCACGCGCGACCGAACCTTGGGCCGGTTCCCAGCTACGGTGAAGTGCACTGCCCTGTGGAGATTGCATGCCACAATCGTTCGGAGCCGAGAGCCAACGGCCCGAGGGAACAGCGTAAGAGGGCGAAACAGGAGACGTCCCAGGGGAGTTGACCCGGGACATGTTTTCGCCAGGCTCGTGTGAGGGGCAGTCGGGATCGCTGCGGCGGGGGAGGTTGTTGAATCTAGGACTTTGCGGTGCGCTCTCACCATTTTCCGGGGCGTTGAGGATCCGTTCGAAAGTCGGTATTGCAGAAGGCTGTGAGACGCCCGAAAAAGACCCTCTCTTGGCGACCGTAACCTGCACAGGAGCAGGGGGAAAGTCGGTGTCTTCGGCGTGAGGTCTACGCGCCAGGAGAAGGAACTGAGGCATTGTAGACGGCACTTGGGAGCCGTTTTGAGGCCTCTAGGAGCCTCTTTGGGGCCTCTCGGGGGCCTCGTGGGAGCCTCTTGGGGGCCGATTGGTGCCTCCTCAGGTTTTTCGGGGGCGAGTGCTCGAAATGATAATTCGGGTTCCCCCTCTGGGCCTCCTCTTGGGGCCGTCCTGGGGCCCTCCTGGGTCGTTTTGGGAGCTTTTGGGGCCGTCTTGGGGTCCTCTTGGGCCGTCTTGGAGCCCTCTTGGGGGCCTCGTGGGCCATCTTGGGTCGATCTTGAAGGCTTCTTGGGCCGTTGTGGGCCTCGTGAAAGTCCAAGAGGCGAATGTGCTCAAAATATACGTTATCGCCAGGGAATGGGATGATTTTTGCTTCTGGAGGGCCTCTGGGGACGCCTCCTGGTGGCTTCTTGGGGCGTCTTGGGGGCCTCTGGGACCGTCTGGAGGTCGTGGGGCGATCTTTCGGCGACTCGTAGCCCTTGGACCGTACAGGGGGCCTTTTGGGGCTCTCTTGGCCAGTTTTGGGGCCCCTTGAGGCTCCAAGGGTGCGGCTGACACCTTTGCCCCCCGCCCCCCCCCCCGCCAAACCAGCCAGACCGGGCTCCCGGGGGAGGGGTTTGATGAGGGGGAAGCATCTCACACGCCGTGATCCCAAGGGGTCGGCGGACTTCCCATACGCCGAGTTAAAAATAAGGGCTCAAACGCCCTGGACAAATCGAAGGCTGTTTTCGTGCCCTACGCCTTCAAAGGGGGAGGGAGTCCTAGGTTGTCGGGGCCGAGGATGGATCCGTGAGGATGATCGGCCCAATCTCGCGCGAACCGTTCATTCCGTAGCGGCGCACGCCGAGGCCCCGAGCCCCCGAGCCGGTGGTGGCAGCTCTCGTCCCTCTCGTTATTTCATGCGCCGTCGTAGAACTCGCCCTAGGCATTCTGCAGCTGTAGAGGGGCCTGCGCCCATGGGCCTCTAGGTTTGAGCCCTCAGGGCTCAGCCCACCTGTGCTCCTCCTGTGTCTCAGCTGCCCGCGCAAGGTCATGTGGTCCTGGGTCCTCCTGGTTCTGGCCTCCTTGGGCGGTGTCTCTCTGTCGTGTTTGCCACCGGCTGGGGTTTGTCTGCTGTGCATTTTGATGGTGATAAAGGAATCATCACAGAGATTTCTGGAAGTGTCCGAGCGTCGCGCTGCCATGAACTTCGAAATGCATTCCCAGCAGGCTCTTTGTTCAAAGAGTAGTGCTGTCATCCCTGGAGATCATTTTCCGTCTTTTGCAGGGTACTGTTGACAAAGGGGTGTCGATTTGCTCCTGGGCGGGCACTGCTGAAGAATGCTCGCCACTTGTGGTTGTCCCGGCTGATGGAGGGGGTGGTGTCGCTGTCGGAGCCTGCGGCGAAGGTGCTGGAGGAGCAGCAGCAGGCCCTGCCAACTCCCCCGCGCGCCTCTTCTTGACCATGCGCTCCGTCACAGCCTCTTGTGTGCCGCGCATGCGCCCGAGCCACTCCTCCACCTGGTCCGACGTGGTGCTGATGTTCTGCTTGGATTGAGCTACGCCTCCAGCTCGCGTGGGTTTTCGATTTCGGTCTCAGGGTGTCCATCGACTCGAGCTGATCGAAGAACTCCTGATCCCAGCTACTGTCGAACTTGTAGCACTTCTCGGCGCCAGACAACGTCTCCCCGTCGACCATGATACCCGACTCCTGCGCGAGCGCCTTGATGGCAAGTTGCTTGGCCATGGTCGCTCGGGCTAGCTGCTGGCCCATCTCACGCTCACGAACCTCGGCCTTTGACGCATTGTCACGGCAACGAGCCACATGCTGAACTGCTTGTGTGTGCGTAATCGGCTTCTGCGTCACGCCAAGCTCCAGCTGCCCTACGATGAGCTTCGTCGGGAGGAAGTGGCGCTTCGGCCTTGGAGCTGTTCTGTTGGGTGAGGCGAATGACGCGCTGGCTATGTAGCTGCTTGACAGGTTCGCCTGCTCGGCGTCCTCCCTCTTGCCCTTGCGACCACCCTTGTCCTTGCCACCTTTACCAGGGACCAGGAGCGAGTTGCCATCCTGCTGGTGATCCTTTTTGGGTTTGTGGAGTGCGACCTGACGTCCGCATTTGCGGCAACCCCCGCCTTGTTGCATCAAAGCGTTGTTCCTCTGATGTGTGTTGCAGCTCTTGCGCGTGTTCCAAGCGCGAGAGCCACTCTTTCCTGAGAGCAAAAGCTCGCTTTAGCCGATAGAGTCCTCCACACTAAGGAGATGTGTGGATAATCTGTCGCCCTTAAAGCAACACGTGGAGGCGCGGGCGTGGCCGACAAGAACTGCCGAAGACGCGCTCGGGCCACAATATAAGGATGAGAAGGAGGAGGGAGTGTAGGTAATACGAATAGGAGGGCGCGGAAAGGAGGAGGAGGAGAAGGAGGAGGAGGAGGGGGAGGACGAGGAGGAGGACGAGTAGGACGAGCAGCAGAAAGAGGAGGATACTCAGGAGGAGTCGGAGGAGGAGGAGGTGGAGGACGAGGACCAGCAGAACGTTGGGAAGGAGGGGTGGTGATGGGCTGGAGAGGGGAGGGAGGCGGGATGGTGTGGTGGTGGTGGTCACGGTATAAGAAAAAGCAAGGCACGAGCAAATCAGCACTAACCACGACGGACGACGGAGGACGGAGATGAGGGGCTCCCATTTGGATAGGTTGGAGGCTCCTCGGCGTGCCCCCCACTGTCGTGGTGGGGGGGGGGCGTTCAGGGGATAGGATGGGCGTTCGTCCACGAATCGACGTAAAGAGTAGGGGCCGAGCGCCCATACCAAGTAAAGGCGTTTAGGGGAACTATGTCCTCCTCCTCCTCCTCATTCGTTCGCGCTCGGGGCGACACTGAATCTTTCGGGGCTCGCGCGCGGGAGCGCCGTCGACAGGTAGCGCCGCCCCCCGAGGACCCCCACCCTACCTCGTTGGAGTTTTGGTCTTGCGCGTGCTGAGTGCGGCGGTACCTTCGCAGCCGTTGTCGAGCTCCTTCCCCTCATTTCCCCGACGGAGGACACAATCATCCTCGTTCGTTTCCTCGTCGTTGTGCCTGCTTCGTCTGGGGAGGAGGAGGCGGTGCGGGGCAGGCGGTCGGGGAGTAAGGCCCCCGCCAGGAGGACGCCGACAGGCGCGTCGACCTCTCCCCCTACGTGGACAGGCGCCCGGGCGCACGCGTCTCACGCCCGAGCGCGCGTAGCGCGCTCGGAGGATCTCCATCCCCGCGCGCCCTGTGGGCGGAGTAGGAGGAGGAGGAGGAGGAGGAGGAGGAGGAGGAGGAGGAGGAGGAGGAGGGATGATGATGAATTATCCTTCTTCCTGGATCATCTCTCCTCCTTCCCCCCCTCTTATCCCCATCTCAGATGAGGATCATACGATATGAAATGATATGCGCTTGGGGGGGCATAGGCTTCAGCACCTCGGCTGGCCAGAACGCCTGACGTATAGCACCTACATGCTGGCTCCCTGCAGGCAATGTGGAGTGGTCCCGCCGTCTGACATGTGCTGCCGTCGCAACAATCCTGCCGCGGCCCTCGTACCGATGCTCGGATTTTTGGATTGCAAGGCTGATGAAGCACAGTGCCTGTCAGCAATAAAAAGCAGCGCGGCGCTGGCAGAATATTAGCGGGAGCTAGAAAGTTCTGCACGGGCGCTAAGTTAAACAGCCACCACCAGTTCAGGGCTGTTAAAAGCAAGAGAGAACAGCAGGGCAGTCCTGACGGTTCTGGTTGCCGACAACTCCCTGGCGACCTGTCGAGTAAAGGTGAACAGTGACAGAAGGCGGCGAGCTCGCAACTCTCTGGCATCGCCGAGCCTTCACAGTACCAGAGAGGAGAGTACAGACTTCAAAGCAAGGAGACGGGGGCAGTCGTGCAAAGTATCTGCAAGCTCGCCCGTGGGAGACCACGATAGGCACGAGTGTCGAAATCGTGTCGGAGCTTGCAGGAACCAGAGCACAAACCAACTTACAGTATGAACTGCGAGTCAGAGCAACTAGTAACCAAGAACGCAGAGAGTGGGATCCACACCTGTAAGATATCTGGCTGGGGCATCTGACAACAATGATCATACACAGGAGTCTCGTTCCTGGGCCAGGAGCTGGGCCGGCTGCACTCGAGCTGGGACGCAGGGAGGATGCCAAGCGGAGAGCTGGGATCCCCTCCGAGAGCGGTCCTTGCGATGGCATCGGCATGCACGTGCGGCACAACAGGGGAATGGCCGAGCGTATCCAAAAACCGGCAAGTACTGCTCTGGAGTCGGAGACCGATCGAGACCGAGAAAGAGATCAGCAGGCCGGGGCAAGGCTAGCAAGCGAAAGAGCTCCTGAAATCTTGTAAGAAGGCAAGGTGTGCGCACAACGTCGTCATCGTCGTCGCAGCGCGGCGGGCGGAGTGACATCTCCACCTGGCAGCGCGGCGGGCGCGGCGGCGGCATGACTCGCCGAGCTATTCCGCACACCCCCTCCGAGCCAGGCGCATCGGGTGCCTGGAATACCTGCCGCGGCTCGGCAGCCCGAAGGGGATCAGTTCATCAGTCAGTCAGTCGTCCGCTCATGGCATCGTCCCCCTCTCTATCCCACCTCCACCCCCTCTCTCGCTCGCACGCGCGGGCGGCGGGGCCGCGGGCGGCGGCGGCGGGCGGCGGGGCCGCGGCGGGGCCGCAGGGGCGGCCGGTGCCGCACGCGGGGCGGCGGGCGGGGCGGCGGGCGGCGGGGCGGCGCGGCGGCGGCCGGCGGCGCGCCGCTCGCTCGCTGCTACTCTGCCGCGCCGCTCGCCGCTCCGATCCTCTGTCCTCACCTCCTATAATCCACCACACCCCCTCATCCCACCTCCTCGTTCAAAGGGCCCGTGCAAGGCTTAAGAAGTAAGTGAAGCTGCGCGGGGAAGCCATGAAGCTCAAAGAGCATTCCAGAGATCCTGCGCCCAATCTTGGGCGGAACATGGGGCTCGAAAAACTGGTCGCTGCTCGGGGGCCGGTGGATCCAATAGTCCAGCACCGAACCCCGCATCCTGATTCCAGGGCGCGACCTCGAGCAGACGGGCTCTCTGGCGTGCAGCACGGCGCTCACGAGCAGTGGCACGATTGCGCGCAATGCGCGCACGCAGATCATCCGAGAGGGGCAGGGGAGCAGGGGGAGGAGGCACGGAGGAACAGGAAGGTGGGGAAGCAGCAAAAGCTAGAGCATCGGCATACTCTTGCTCCTCGTCGGCCTCCGCAGGGCCCGCTGGACGCGGCTCGGCTGTAGGGTCGAGCACGCACTCGGGGGCGGGAGGCGAAGGGGGAGTGGGAGGCAGGAAGCGCTCTCGCTCGGGATCGACCCGAGTGGCGTTCCGCCCATTGAGCGCGAAGTCGGGGGCCCAACCCTCCTCAAGCCCTAGATAGGGATCCCACTCCACGTAAAACGTCGCCAGGGACCCCCGGAGCTCAGCCCCCCCCTCACACATGTCAAGGGGCAGCGTCCCGTCGTCACAGTTGTCGTGCATGTGAGTCACAGCGTCAACGATACTATCTGCCAGTGCACGACACAGGTCGGGCGGATAAGTTTTCTTCTTAGCCGTCCTCCATTCGTCACGCTCACGGTCAAAGCCCATAAGAACACTGCGTGCATTTCTGCCATGCGAGCAGCGTCCGCGGCCGGGGGTATCCATCAAGCGTCCGTGCAGCGTGCTCATCCGAAGACTGAGTATACGCGTCGGCGCACGTGCCACCTGTCCATGCTCGCACTGGTCGAAATCCGAAACCGTGGCGGCTGGCGACGACATGACGGCTCGTACGGGCGGGCACAAAAACGAACTGACCGAGGCCTGCCGCCAACTGGCGGGCATCAGGTGCTCCATCCAGCAAGACGTGCCGACGAGCATGTGGACCCCAAACAATTCGATCAAGGCCCCGAGCAGCTCATTGCCCACTCGGAGTTGCATCATCTGTCTAGGAGCGACAAGTAGTTTACCCCAGAACTCGTCATGCGACCGAAGTGGAGGCGGGCCGCCATCATCAGCCCAACGTATAGCAGACCAAGTCTCACAGGGGGGACCCCCGCCCGAGATAACGACGCGTCCGGAGCGTATGTGCTCTTTCCATGTATCTAGGGTCTTCCTGCACATCATGTCACCCATCACCGCATCAATCGCAATATCTATGGACAAGACAATGATGGCGAAGTTGGGGAGGTAGTGGGACCATTCGACACAAGACTGAATGTCGCCGGGACGGCGGCGACCACAGTAGAAGTTAAGCACAAAATACTCAGTACGCCTTATGGCAGCGGGCATGGGGTCGGCGGCATAGCCAGTGTAGTGTTCAGTAAGGAACATACGCGTAGGGTATCGCTCGCTCTGGTGGGGCGGCCACTGAACAGGGGCCGCATTCTGTTCAGCTGGCTGCGGTGGTAGGGGCTGTAGCATCTGTACGGCCTCCGGTGTTAGGGCAGGGTCAGACTACAACAGTAGGTATCTAGCATCATCCTGAGTCATTCGTGTCAGCATACCAGTGGCCAGCTCCGTAAGGGGGCCGGCGGCCTTCGTAGTAGGTGCGACAACATGACGACGAGGGATAGGGACCGTGCCAGACGGGACTCGCCTGGCTGCAGTGTCCGGGGCAGGCCCGCTCAAGTGGTAGCTGGCCTCGTACGTGGCAGTGGGAACTAGCTGTAGGGTATCTGGGTCGAGCCGTCCTGAGACCGTAAGGATCGCAGCACATGGACATCTAGGGGCGTCGAGAACTAGGTGATCAATCAGGTGGCGTCGGTCATAGAATACAGATAAGCAGGTAACACACTGCCCGTCCGTGCGTGCATATCCCCGTGAAGAGGAGAAGGAGGAGGAAGAGGAGGAGGAGCCTGAGGCTGTCGTGAGGGGCGAGCTCCCACTGGGCCTGGGCTTGGCGCTGCGTGCTGTGACGCGCAGCTCGACTCAGGGGGCCTATCGTGGCGTGTTGCTGCTGCTGCCCAGGGCAAACTTCTGGAACGTGTCCTTTTGAATCGAAAGAGTGCTCACGCGAGTCTTGTGCGGCAGCCTTGTACGGGAGACAAGTTGCGCTTTATGCGTGGTTCTTGTGCTTGCCCTTGGTCTCGAACCTCTGCTTGCCAAGCGCTGCTCTGCACAAAGACCCTTGTGTCCATTGTGTGTCGGCACTCTTCGCTCTGGCACTCGCAGGTTTCACAGGCCAGCTTGTTTCTCACTCAGGGGACAACGACAGAAACATAAAAAGGAACGCGTTCTGTGGACGTTGGGAAGGGGTTTGGGGTTCGAACAGGCTTCCCGTTCCCCTGAGTTGCAAGGGGGCGAGCGGTTCGAAACGGCGCACCCCCCCCTCAAGGGGGGCGGGGGTCCGATTTGGGATGACTCCCCCCCCGAATTGCAAGGGGGAGTGTTCGAACCGCCCCGCCCCCCACTCCCTCCCCGTCGGCAGCTGACGACGGCGAGCGCGGGCACCGGCGCCGTTGGGCAGCGACGGCTACGACGACGACGACGATGATCAAGCATTAGTAGGGTGCTAGTCAGGTTGGGACGAGCCCTCGTACGATGCTGTTGCAGCTGGTTCGAGCCCTCGTAGGATTCAATGAGGGCTTGATCTAGCTATAGCAGGATTCTGTGAGAGCTGGATCGAGCCGGAGTAGGATTCATTGAGAGCTGGATCGAGGTATAGTAGGGTCTATTAGTAGGGTCTATTAGACTTGGGTCCAGCTCGACTAGGATGATATTCGAATTGGACCGAGCTATCGTAGAATTCTGTCAAAGCTGAATCGTGCCTTCGCAGGGTTCAATGAACGCGGGATCCAGCTAGTAGGATTCTGTTAGATTTGGATCGAGTCCGGCTAGGATGTTGTTAAACTTGGCTTAAGTTTGAGTAGGATTCTAGTCAGCTGCCTGCGGCAATTCCCTCCACCGTGACAGCCCAGGTGTCTGGGTGGCGGCTAATCAAGGGGGCACGGGAGACCGTCACGTGTATCAGCTCGTGATTCCAGGCTTGGGAGAGCCATGATGCGGATGATGAGGATTATGAGGGTGATGGGTTGATAGCGATGATGTTGATGATGATGGTGATGAGTATGATGATCAGGGTGATGATGCTGATGATGATGAAGATGAGGATGACGACTGTGGCGACCACGATGGCGATAACTATGATGGCGTCGTTGATTATGGTTGTGGGTATGATGTTGACGGTCATGGTGACGATGGCGAGGATGATGTTTATGATGATGATCACCATGCTGTGTTGATGATGATGATCATGCTGATGCTGAAGGTGATGCTGTTGATGACGATTGTGATGCTAGTGATGATGATGACGACCACGATGGCGTTGACGATGACGATCACTATGATGATGATGATGATGCTGATAATGATGATGATGATGATGATGATGATGATGATGCTAATGATGGTGATGATGATGGCGAGTATGATGATGCTGATGGGAATGAGGATGATCCTGAAGATGAAGATGCTGATGGTGCTGATGATGATGATGATGATGATGATGATGATGATGATGATGATGATGATGATGATGTCGATGACGATAGCGATGACGATGACGATGACGATGATGATGGTGGTGGTGGATGATGATGATGATGATGATGATGATGATGATGCTGTTGTTGCTGCTGTTTCTGCTGATGATGATGATGACGAGGATGATGAAACTCGTTTGGACCGTTTTAGGGCTGTCTTGATCTCCTGTGAGGAAGTCCTGGGGGGCCGTGGGTCCCTCTTTGGCCGCCTTGGGGCCCTCTTGCGCAGGCGTGGGGCTCTCATGGGCCGTCTCTTGGCCGTATGGTGGGTGTATGGAGGCCGTCGTGGTGCCTTCTTGGCGCCGTCTTGGGCCGTCGAAGGGTCTTCTAAGACAGTCTTGGATCCCACGGGAGGTCTTCTTGGGCCGTCTTGGGACCGTCTTGGACGCCTCTTGGGCCATCGCTGCGTCCTCTTGGGCCGACAGGCAGCCCGAAAAAGCGAGAATGCTAAAATCATTCGAAACCCGATGGAAAATCAATCATGTTTGCTTCTTCGGACCCTGTTGGAGATCCTCTTGTTGCGGTTTTGGGCGATTTCGGAGGCATCTTGGGCCGTCTTGAGTAACTATTCGGCCGCATTGGGCCCATCTCGGGCCGTCTTCGAGGCATCTTGGCCATCTTGGTATCCTCTTTGGTTGCCTGCACGGGCCATCTTGGAATCTCGGGACGCGTATCCATTGTTTTTTACCGAGGGATCGTTGCTTGGGAGGCATTGGAGCGCTTGGGAGCACCGCGGAAGTGCACGGTCCCCGAGCGGATGCACGTAGGATGAGGGGCCTAAGAGTTAGCAGCCATATTGGACATGCAAGATCCTCGAGCGGGCGCGCATGAAATGGAGGCTCAGGTATCAGTTGCCATGCGGGAGGTCCACCATCCTCGAGCGCGCACGCGTGGAATGAAGATTCAGGCATTCGCTGCCATGCGGGAAGTTCACAATCCTCGAGCGGGCACGCGTGGACTCGGGGTTTAGGCAGTAGCTGCCATGCCGGAAGTGAACCATCCTCGAGCGGGAAAGCGTGGAATGGGGGACTTGGGACTTGGCAGTAGCTGCCATGCGGGAAGCACCATCTTTGATCAGGCAAGAGAGAAGTGGCCTCGGTGAGTGTTGGGGATGCACGCAGCAGTCTGCCGGTAGAGGGAGGGGCGGTCCCTCATTATACTTCAAAAAGAAAGCTACAACTTACATGTTAGCCAGCGTGGACCGTTAACAGCGTGCGTCTAGTAACGTATGGTGCGCAATCTATGTGGAGCAATATGTGTGGTGCGATCTATTGTACAATCTGCGTGGTGCAAATTATGTTTTTCGACCCCTAGTGTGAAATCTAGATCCGGTGCAATCAATGTTGTCAATCTATAGTGTGCGATCTATGTTAAGCAACCTCTGTGGTGTCATCTATGTGGTGCAACTAATTTCTGTTCGCAGTGAGTTGTCCGATCCTCTGCTCGCGCAAACATCCCACCCACCCACCCGCAACTTGGTTAGCAAAATCTCTTAAGATCGTGACGGTGGGTACCAAATGGCACTTGGCAGCGACAGCGACGCCGACGACGACAGCGACAACGACGACGACGACGCCGCCGACAACGACTACGACGACACCGACGACGTCTCCTACGACTTCGACGACGCCGACAACGACGACGACGACACCGACGACGACGACGACGCCGACGCCGACGACGACGACGACGATGACAACGACGACGACGATGACGACGCCGACGACGACGACAACGGCGACACCGATGACGACGACGTCAACGACGCCGACGACGACGACGACGACGACGCCGACGCCGACGACGGCGACGAAGACGACGACGACGACGTCGCCAACGAAGACGACGACGAGGGAGGAGGGAGGAGGGAGGACGACGACGACGGCAACGACGACAACGACGACAACGACGAGGGAGGAGGGAGGACGGCGACGACGCGAACGACGAAGAAGCAGGAAGGACGGCGACGCCGACGACGACAGCGACGGGGGAGGAGGGAAGACGACGACGACGACGCCGACAACGACGACGACGACACCGACGACGACGACGACGCTGACGCCGACGACGACGACGACGATGACAACGACGACGACGATGACGACGCCGACGACGACGACAACGGCGACACCGATGACGACGACGTCAACGACGCCGACGACGACGACGACGACGCCGACGACGACGACGCCGACGTCGACCACGACGAAGACGACGACGCCGACGCCGACGACGGCGACGAAGACGACGACGACGTCGCCAACGAAGCCGACGACGAGGGAGGAGGGAGGAGGGAGGACGACGACGGCGGCAACGACGACAACGACGACAACGACGAGGGAGGAGGGAGGACGGCGACGATGCGAACGACGAAGAAGCAGGAAGGACGGCGACGCCGACGACAACGACGGGGGAGGAGGGAAGACGACGACGACGACGACGACGACGACGGCGATTAAATAGGAGGGACGACGACGAGACGCCGACGACGGAAGACGACGACGACGAGGGAGGAGGAGGAAGGACGACCACGGCGACAACGACGACGGAAACGACCACGACACCAAAGAGGACGACGACGACGAACACGAGGAAAGACAGAGGACGACGTAGGCGACGACGACGACGACGCGGGAGGAGGGACGACGGCGACGACGACGACGACGACGCCAGAGCGCGCGCACGCTTTTTTTGAAAATCCGTGTTGCGAAACCTTGTGTTTTTGTATGTTTTTTTGACATACGATGTTGACATCCTTCCGACACCGATGTGGTTTAAAGGATTTCGGCATACGCGCGCGACGACGCGCGCGTCTGCACTTCGTTCCATTTGTTGCAGAGGATTCTCGCGACGGCACACGGGCAAGGGCGTTCGACAGATTTCGACATGCGCGCGCGCGAAGCCCATTTGGTAGCATTTTGTGAAAATATTGAAAAACTCATGGTTTTCTTAAGATTTCGCAAGAGCTCGCTCGTAAGCTTTTTTAGCAAATCAGTGTTGCGAAAGCCTGTGTTTTTGTCCTTTTTATGGGAACTCGATTGCGATATCCTTCCGACCCCGAAGGTTTTTGAAGGATTTCGGCATGCGCGCGCGACGACGCGCGCGTGTGCACTTCGTCCCATTTGTTGCAAGGGGTTCGCGAAGAAGTCTTATGTTAGAGCAAAAAATATCCCCGCGTATTGTTGTTACCAGGGAACCTCAGGGGGACCGATCCCTGCCCCCCTGGGATAGTGGAATTTCATATTTCGGATGGACATGTGGTTTGAATCATATATGATTTATTACACAGCCGAAGGGGGAACGGATAACGCCGGGGGGGGTAGAGTTTATCTTTTTAGAAAGGAGAATATAAGTTGTGCAACATGGTTGTTGAACATATCCAGTTGCGCTGCCGCGCGATTCTGCCACCGCGCTCGGGCGGGCGCTCGGGGGCGGGGGCGGGCGCGGGGGGTGGATAATCCATTGAAGGTCACGCCTCCGACCTCGCATTCGGGCACAACTTCTGCCTGGAAGGCCAAGGACTCTGGGGCTTCGTCATACAAATGAACGCATCTTGGGCTCGATGCGTCGGGGTGGCTTCGCGCGGAACGACAGGGCCCGACACACACAGAGACCACACACACATTTTCACACACACACACACACACCTACCGCTGCAAGCGCGGTGGCGGATATATGTGATGCAATTCATGCGGTGCAATCTATATGATGAAACATATGTTGTGCAATGCATGCTGTACATTGTAAAGCAAAACAAAGCAATGCAATGCAGAGCGCAGCGGCGACGAGGCGGCGGCGGGGCGGCGACGGCGAGTACATATCCGCCGGACCGACGACACGGCCCAGACGACGGGCGGCAACGAAGCGGTGACGGGGCGGCGACGGCGAGAGCAGAGCCGCCAGACCGATCGCACGGCCCTGACGGCGGGCAGCGATGAGGCGGCGTCGGGGCGACGACGGCGAGAACATAGCCGCCAGACCGACCACACGGCCAAGTGCTTTTTAGAGAAGTAAGAACCTCTAAGTGCAAGCAATGTTGGGGGAACCTTGGCATGCTTCCACGCCTCAACGTGCCAGGGGGCACGATTACGGATTAGAACTTGATCGAGCACTCGTTGGATCTTTCAAGGGGAAGACCTCCCCCCACTCCCCATCCCGGTTCGACCCCCCCCCCCTGAACAGGAGAAGCGGCCGGTTCGAACGTTCCACCCCCTTTGAGGGCCTCCTTCCTCCCCCCTGTTAGAGAGGCCGGTGTCGGGGGGAGGGGGCGGGGGGCCAGTTCTCTGGGAGCTTCAAATGTCGCGGGGGCGGGAGGAGAGGGGCGGCCTGGTTCCGACGTGTCTAGGTATTTTTGTCCGAGCATGCGTCCGCGAAACAAGACCTCCAAAAATATAAAACTCGGAGGTCCGCGGATCCCTCGGATCGGCGCTGAGGCCTCCTGGCGGCGCTTCTGGCGCCGCCCCTGGCGCGCTCCGCGCGCCTGAAGGGGGTCCAGCACCGATCCGAGAAGTCCGCGCGGACCTCCGAGTCTTTATGTTAGTGTCATTGTATGTTTTTCGAGACAAGGGCCGCATGCCATGATAAGTCCTTTAAATATTGTTGCATGTCACCTTGCTGAACTTGGGATGCCATGTCCGACCCAAGATCGGGGGCATGTACCAGTAACTCGGGTCTTCGGCGGTCGTTCGGGGCGATCCGGACAATCCTGGACACCTCTAGGCGACGCGCAGCTGCCAGGGAGCACTCCGGGACCGGACCCGACGAAGACGCCCGAAAACCGCCGAGGCGTATCTCGTCGTATGTCTGGGCACCTGTGGGCCCGCCCGCGCCCCCCGCACCAGGTGCGGATACAGCGTCACCGACTGGTCGTCTCTCATGAGCTGCTTCCGGCTGTTCCGCCAGCTGGGGCTGCGGCACCTCCCCGTGCTGGACAGGCGCGGCCTGCTCGTGGCCGCCGTCGATCGATCGGTCAGGGATCAGGGGTAGACCCCGTCATGGATCACGTTGCACCCCCCCCTCCCCGCCCCCTGGGTAACGGGAGCGATCGTACACGGGGGGGGGAGGGGCGGCCTGGACCCCCCACACTCAAACATGTTCGTTCTCGCGCGCATACTATGGCGATCGCAGCGCATCCCCGCCCCGACTTGTCCCACACCCAGCATGTGCGGCTCCAAGGGGGACTCGGAAGCAACGGCTACGTCATCCGAAAAGTCGGCACTGACGAGATCGCAGGCGATCTAATGACGAAGTATTTGGACAGACCGAAGTTCGACCGATTCGTTAAGAAACTCGATTACACCACGCGTGGTGGAAGACATGAGTTGGCACCGCAATTTGCGAACCAACATTTTGATCTGAGCTTGTTGGAAGACTAGGGATGGTTTGAGCCCGGCTCGGCGCCAGCAGCCGGGATCAAGAGTAAAATTACAGATTGCGACATCAGCGGCTCTGCGTTCACGTAAACGTAGTCGCAACATCCGTGGAATCGCCGCTCTCTTATCTAGGCCAATAAAGCCAGGTGGTGAACACCGTGTGCGAGGAACTGCTTGCCCGAGGTGTAGGAGGAGCGATGGGGATCTACATGCATTCCAGGCATCGTAGCAGCAGTGTGCGCGATTCCGCAGCCATGCCAGATCTCAAGAACATCTTCAATTATCATAACATCATTTCAAGTCGGGCGCAGAGAACTATGCACATGCACCGATCCTGGCAAGGCCCATCCTTGACCCAGGATTGGTGCATACGCCTTCCTGGCCAAGGTCGGAGGGCGTATGCACCGATCCTGGGCTCAGGATGGGCCTGGCCAGAATCGGTGCATGTGCATAGTTCTTTTTCCTCTATCAAGGAGGATAATGGAAATGGCGAGGCTGGAGATGCTCTCGGAGAAGCGGGAGACGAGCGCCGGGAAGCATGGCCGGCAGGAGGACAGCGGGCACGGCCTGCGATCCCATTCCGGGTGCGATCCTGCATCGGAGCGGTGCTCTCACCCGAGCGTCGGCGCATCCTTGATCGAGAGTGGTGCTGTCGAGCATCGTTGGTGAGCACCTGCGCTGAGGCTGGAGCGACGTCGACATTCATAACCGGGGCTTGTGTGCTCTCGCTCTAGCGCTGGCCGCGTGCTCGACTGGGTATGGTTCTGCCGCGCGAGCGATGGCCACGTCCCTGATTGAGAGAACGTGCTGTCGCCTGAGCGCCGGCCACATTTGTGATTGGGAATGGTGCTCTCGATTCAGCGCCTGCTGTATGCCTGACTGGGTGAGGTGCTGCCGTTCGAGCGCTGGCCATGGGTGTTCCCGCCTGAGTGCCGGGCACAAGTACATGTTGGGACGCTTATTGTATTCATCTTGGAGGGGTTGTCCGCGTTGTCTGGGGCCGCTGCCGCTGCTGCTGTGACCGTGGCGGTGTTGTCGCTACTGCCGTCGATCTTCGAGAGTCCTGAGGTGCCCTGGAGCCTCTGCGGATGCCTGGGGCACTTGGGAGATCAGAGATTTCCGTGGGGCACCTGCCTATTCAGGATGGTGAATTTATCAAGTAGGGGGTGATTGACCTTCCGACGGAGCTTGCCCATCCCCCCCCCCTCCCTCCCCCCCCTCCTCATTCTCCTCCTCTCCCTCCAGTCCCCGCTCCACCCGTTCCGACAGCACGTGCCTCCGCTCCCCCCCTGTCCGCGGATCCAAGGGGCTGCGATGACTGCCCCATCGAGAACACAGCACTCCTGCCCCTCCTCGCGCTTCTCTGCTCGGCGCTCCACCGACCCGAGAGGCGAGCGGTCTGTTGGTAGGCGCCCTTGCGAGGCTGCAGGCCTCGCCCCTCCACGAGGCCGGCTCGGCTCGGCCCGTGCCAGTCTTGCGCTGCCCTCCTGCGTACGGCGTTCTGACTACGGTGGGGGCGCTCGTCAAGGAACGTGCCCCTGGAGGCGACAGGGCGATCTTTGTACAAGTTCCATGCTGCAGTTTTCTGGCTGGTTCTGGCGCCGCTTGTTTTTCCGGTTCTGGTTCCGGCTCCGATCCAGGAGCAGTTTTTGTTACCGGTTCCGGGTTCCGGGATCCGCAGGTTTCATGTTCCAGAGACCGTATTTTGAAAACGCCCAATTCAATTTGTTGATGCCCACTAATCCCAGGACGCTTCATACCTTGGAGGATTTCGTATCTGATGACGGTGGCGGTGATACCCATAGCCAAGCCGCGATTGGAGCTCCATCAGCTTCCAGACCCTGGACTCATCCAATGGTTTCTTATCCAATGCCCTCACCGTAACATCCCTCCTGCCGCAGCGACGGGAACGTGTGCGGCGTGGTGACCCGCAAGGACCTGATCCTGGCCGCGGAGGAGGGCCCCCCGCGGGGCTTGCTCTGGATCATCCCAGAGATTTGGGCGTTGCACTTTTTTTCGCAACGGGCAATTTCGCCCAGCTTCGGGCCCCAAGACCATCAGATCGATCTGGCTCGAAAGATGCAGCAGAAAGATGGTAGTAGGGCTCTTGTCGTGTCTTGGTTTGTTTTGTTTTACTATGTTGCAGTGATTTCGCGACGTCGGATCTCAGGGATGGCAGGAAGTTAGGGCATCGATCCGGCTGGGTCCCGAGATGACTCCTGCACCCGGTCGGAGATCCCAAGATCCGTTGGGCTCCCAGATAAGGGTTGATCCTCCACCCCATCCTCCTCATCCTCTTGTTGGATTTGCCAGTGCAACGTTTCACCAAATTGTTCAAGCTTCGCGTATCCCTACCAGCCCATCCCAAAACAGCACATGTTGCGACGCACACTGACGGTCGTGACTTCCGGGCGTGTCTCCTCCTGCTCTCGCATATCTCCTCGTCATCCGCCCACCTCCTACCTACTTTCTGTGATACATTCTTATGGGGGCAGTGGGAGGAAGACGAGGCGGAGCAGGAGGTTTCTGGACCTTTTTGGGGTCCGCGTGGTGCCTCTTGGGGCACCCTTGCGGCTCTTTTCGGGGGTGTTGGGGCCCTGTTGGGGCTCTTTGGAGGGGTCTGGGAGGTCTCTGGGGACATCTTGGAGGCCACGGTTCAAAAGGAACGCGGCGTCAATTACCCCCGCCCCCCCCCCTCCTTCGGAACCCGAAAAGTCGCATCTCGGGGCCCTCTTGGGCCGCTCTTGGGGCGCTCTGGGGCGCTCTTGGGCCCGTCTTGGGCCTCTCTGGGGCCTGTCTTGGGCCTCTCTGGGGCCATCTTGGGGCCATCTTGAAACTTCAAGAGCCCATTGAAAGCGAAAAGACGATAAGGCAAACAACATTGATTTCCTTATGTTTTGGAAGGGTTTGGGCGTCTCGGGTGCGTCCTTGGGAGGCTCTTTGGCCACTTGAGGCCGTCTCTTGGGGCGGTCTTGGGGCCTCGTGTAGGCTTGTTAGGAGCTATCTTGAGTCATCGGGGGCTATCTTGAGCGATCTTGGAGGTCACCTTGAGCTCTCTTGGGCTGTCTTGGCGCCGTCTTATGCCAAAACAGACGCTCCAACCACCCGCCCCCCCCCTCCAGGCCCAGGGGGAGGGGGTAGGGGGAGGGGTCACGACACCCACCCGCTCGCAAGCCGTCTAGCTCACTCCCACCCGCCCTCCTCACACATAAGTAACACCCGAGCCTGAACATGTTCAGCGGTCGCCTTTGTATGGACAGCGAACCAAAGCCGCCCCCAGTTGCAGGACGCTTGGGCGAGGTGCCACGCGTGCCAGGGGCGCCACGCGCGCCAAGCACCCCTGGGGCCCGAGCGTGCCAGGCACGCCTGGTGCGCCAGATGCGCTCCGAGTGCGCCAGGTGTGCCGCACACTCCAGCCGCGCCAGATACACCGCGTTCGGGGCACGTGCAGAGTGCGTCAGGTGCGCCTGCGCACGTGACGGCACACATCGGGAAATATGCCGGCCCCCACCATCCCTGTCGAAAACCAATGCCCACCATTGTGTACGGTGGGCCTGCGCACAGCAGGCCACGCGCCACCACCCCCGCGGTCCCTGGTAATTACCCTGGCGGCGTTCCCAACCCCTGCGCGCTGCGGGGCATGAGTAGCTTGGGAGACGTTATACGGAGGTGATGACCTGACATTGGCGCATATATTTCTGCGAACGGCATTCGTGAGGCTCGCAGCCCCTCAAGGATTGCGAGGTCCCGCTCAGATCTGCGTGGTGCCTCACTCCGCTGGACCCGCCACCAGTTTTCGAGACAAGCGACGGTTTCGCAGATCGCAGCCCCCCCAAGGACGGCGAGGTCACGTTCAGATCTGCGCGGTGCCTCACTCCGCTGGACCCGCCAGCAGCCCTTGAAAGTGGCGACGGCTTCGCAGATCGCAGCCCCCCAGGGACGGCGAGGTTTCGCTCAGATCTGCGCGGTGCCTCACTCCGCTGGACCCACCAACAGCCTGCGAAAGTGATGGCAGCTTCGCAGATCGCTATGCTAGCCCCCTAGGCAGCCCTCGAAAGTGGCGACATGTTCGCACATCGCAGCCCCCCTGGGATGGCGAGGTCAAAGTTGGAGCCGCTGCGGCTACCAACTATAGCTGCCCCCCCATGCAGCCATCGGAAGTGGCGACAGTTTCGCAAATCGCAGCCCCCCAGTGACGGCGAGGTCTAATCTGGATCTGCGGCGGCTACCCACTATGCTGCCCGCCAAGCAGCTCTCGAAAGCGGCGGCAGTTTCGCAAATCGCAGCCCCCGGGGATGGCGAGGTCTAATTTGGATCTGCGGCGGCTACCCACTATGCCGCCCCCCAAGCAGCCCTCGAAAGCGGCGACTGGTTCGCAAATTGCAGCCCCCCCCTCAGGGATGGCGAGGTCTAATTTGGATCTGCGGCGGCTGCCCACTATGCTGGCCCCCCAAGCAGCGCTCGAAAGTGGTGACATTTTCGCAAGTCGCAGCCCCCCAGGGATGGCGAGGTCTAACTTGGATCTGCGGCGGCTACTCACTATGCTGGCCCCACATGCAGCCCTCGCAAATGGCGACATTTTCGCAAATCGCAGCCCCCCAGGGACGGCGAGGTCTAATTTGGATCTGCGGCGGCTACCCACTATGCTGGCCCCCCAAGCAGCCCTCGAAAGCGGCGACAGCTTCGCAAATCGCAGCCCCCCTGGGATGGCGAGGTCTACTTTGGATCTGCGCGGCTACCCACTATGCTGGCCCTCGAAGCCGCCCTCGAAAGCGGCGACATTTTCGGAAAGCGCAGCCCTTTCCCCCCAGGGACGGCGAGGTCTATTTTGGATCTGCGGCCGCTACCAAGTAACCCACTATGCTGCCCCCCCCAGCAGCCCTCGAAAGTTGCGAAAGTTTCGCAGATCGCAGCCCCCCAGCGGTGGCGAGGTCTACTTTGGATCTCTGGCGGCTACCCACTATGCTGCCCCCCCATGCAGCCCTCGAAAGTGGCGACATCTTCGCAACTCGCAGCCCCCCAGGGATGGCGAGGTCTAATTTGGACCTGCGGCGGCTACACACTATAGCCGCCCACCCCAGCAGCCCTCGAAAGAGGCGACATTTTCGCAAATCGCAGCCCTCCCCAGCCAGCGATGACGAGGTTTAATTTGGATCTGCGGCGGCTGCCCTAGCTGGCCCCCCATGCAGCCATCGGAAGTGGCGACAGTTTCGCAAATCGCAGCCACCCGGGGATGGCGAGGTCTCATTTGGATCGGCGGCTACCCACTATGCTGCCCCCAGCAGCCTTCGAAAGTGGCGACATGTTCGCAAATCGCAGCCCCCCAGGGATGGCGAGGTCTGATTAGGATCTGCGGCGGCTACCACCCACTATGCTGCCCCCCCCAAGCAGCCCTCGCAAGTGGCGACAGGTTCGCAAATCGCAGCCCCCCAGGGACGGCGAGGTCTAATTTGGATCTGCGGCGGCTACCCACCATGTTGGTCCTCCAAGCAGCTCTCGAAAGCGGCGACCGTTTCGCAAATCGCACCCCCCTGGGGATGGCGAGGTCTACTTTGGATCTGCGGCGGCTACCCGCTATGCTGCCCCCCCCACAAGCAGCCCTCGAAAGTGGCGACAGGTTCGCAAATCGCAGCCCCCCAGCGATGGTGAGGTCCCGCTCAGATCTGCGCGGTGCCGCTCCGCTGGACCCGTAAGCAGCCCTTGAAAATGGCGACGGTTTCGCAGATCGCTGCTAGCGGGATTTGATCCGAAACCGCTACGGACACACCGCCCCTCTTCGGTGAGCCCTCCAAGCGTGCCAGCGTGGCCTCCCAGCGTGGCCTCCCAGCGTGGGCTCCCAGCGTGGCCCCCCAGCGTGGCCTCCCAGCGTGGCCCCCCAGCGTGGCCTCCCAGCGTGGCCTCCTAGCGTGGCCTCCTAGCGTGGCCGCCGGAGAGACGACCCCACGACGGACGAACGCGAGCAGGGACGGGGTAAGACCGCTCGGGCACCCTCTCTTTGATATGTATATATAATATAATATGTTTGAAGAACAGGTCTGTGCCAGGCCTGCGCCAACCGGCGTTTATCAGAGTTGGTTGGTCGTATTTCCTTATTATGGCGTTCCCTGGTTACTTGGTCTTGTTTCCTGATTGCACTCCCCGGATTGCTTTGTCTTGTTCCCTTCCTGCATGGTCTTCTTTCTTTGCTCCGACCAAGCAGCGCAAAGCAATACTAATCATCGCCACGCAACGCCAAACAGTTCGCCCATGCAATAGAAAGCTTTCCCGCTTGGGGTCGCGCTGGGCTGCATTTGACTTGCCAGTAAACATCTCGCCCAGTGGAGGCGCAGCGGCATAGGGCCCTGCAGCTCGACCCCGGGGGCGCATGCCCCCCCCTTCTTGACCCTCGGCGACAGCCGAGCGCGCGACTGCACACTTTCGAGCCGGTCCTCTGCACGAGCAGTCTGGCTGAGCTCTTGGCCTGCTATCCAGCTGTGCTGCCGCGCGCTTCCGCCGCCGCGCTGGGACGGGCGCGGGGGAGGGCCACGGACCCCCCCCCCCCTCCCCAGGCTCTGTATTCGAGGTTGTTTTCTGCCTGGGGAGCCAAACGCCAAGGGAATTGGTCACAACTGAGCGCATCTTGGGCTCGATGCGTCGGGGGGGCCTCCTGAAGGCGTCGCAAGAACCGAAAGGGCTCGACGCACACCAACCGCTGCAAGCGCGGTGGCGGGCATATTGTGTGCTACCACATTTTCGGCCGCTCGGCGTTCATAGTGCTTCCTTGTCTCGTGTCGAGTGACTGTGCGGGGGCGTTGCCTTCGCAGGCCGATGTTGTCACAGTGCTCGATGTGCCTGCAGCTGTCATGATGCATTCGCCGCTGGGGATGAGTGGGCGCCGTGCCTTGTGTATGCAGAGATCATGTGCAAAACAATGATTTGTGCTCGCTGGCGAACCCTTCCCCTGCGGGTCCAATCGCTGCTGGGTTATTGGACACCCCCGCTGGGGTTCACTTGGTTGCAGAAATCGCTCAAGTTCCGAACCCCGGCAGTTTTTTGCATAGGGTTTCGGCCTGTGCCGCCGATCCAGGACGCTCCAGGATGCTCCGTGCGAGCTCGTCTTGTGTTCATATCATGTGAGCTGTACCTCGAGGGGAGGTAGGAGGGAGGATGAGGAGGGAGGAGGGGGAGGGGGAAAGGAGGAGGAGGAGGAGGAGGAGGAGGAGGGGAAGGAGGATGTTGGCAGTCGCCTTGGGCAGCATGTGTTGTATGGGATGTTTGCGTCATGTCTGTCTGTCAAGCCTGTTGGCGGGTTAGTTTCCAAACGGGTTGGATCGTTGGTGGGTCGTTGGGCGGGTCGTGGCGTAAATTTGTCTTCGTATACTGCTCCTTGCCGTCATTTCTATCTTCTCTTATCTGGTGGCCTTCGGTCCATCCCGCCACCCTGCCTTGGTTGTGGGTCCGAGTCTTCTTGGAGGTTCGTTGGGATCTCGTGGGAAGCTTCTCGGGGACCTCTTGGGGGCAGTTGAGAAGCCTCTTTGACGCCGTTTGGGAGCTTCTTTTTGGCATCTGGGGGGGCCTTCTGGGAGCCTTTTGGGAGCCCCTTGGGGCTTCTCGGGGGCCTCCTGGGGCTCCCTGGGGCCTCTTGGGGCGGAAGGTTCGACTCGTCGTTCATGTTCACCCTTTTGGAGCCGTCCTGGGGCCGTCTTGGGCGCCTCTCGGGCCGTTTCTGGGCCGTCTTGGAGCCTTCTTGGGGGCCTTTTGCGTTGTCTTGAAGCAGTCTTGGAGGCCTCTTGGGCCATCTTGGAGCGTCGGATGCTTCAAAAGGCAGGAACCTCAAAAGCATAGAACAACCCAAGGGAAATCACGGATACTTGCCTCTTCGGACCCTCTTGGGGGTCCTCCTGGAGCGCTCTTGGGTCCTCTTGGTGGCCTCTGGGTCCGTCTTGGGGTCATCTTGGGCGTGCAGGAGCTCTCTTGGGCCGTCTTGGCGGCCTTGGCAGCGTTGCCGCACCCCCCCTTCCCACCTTCCCCAGCAAAGCCGCCTGCGCACCCTTCCGCCTTCGATTCCCCCCCCCCTGTCCCCAGCAGAGCCCGCCCGCCCCCCCCCTATGAGAGCTGAAGCTCAGGCTGTAGCTTTGTTAAACTCACACGCAGGATCCGCGGAGGATTTGAGAATGTTGACCTCCAGGGGTAGTGTTCAGATGTGGTTGCTTACATAAAACAGAGGACGGAGACGAGCTGAAGGAGGATGACCCCGACGTCGAGTTGTCCATGAGCGATACCTCCTCCGACGAGGACGCGCCCGCCGACCGTGGCACTCGCATGGCCCGCGCTCCAGAGAGGCCCGCGTTGCGTCGGCTGGCGCGCGCGTGTGCATACATGTTTGCTCGTGTCCAGGCGTGTGAGCCCTGAGATCCGAGCCCCTGCATTGTGTTCACAATGGGTGGTTTTAACATGTTTCGGGCCCTGGGACCCTTATGCCATCATCGATTTGGCGAGAAAACAGCAGCTAAAATATATGGTCCATGGTTATGGTCGGGTATTGTTTCTGTGACGTCGGATCTCAGGCTGTATTATCGTCCCCTGCTGGCTGCTCCTCCACTTCTGGCGCACCTGGCGTCCGTGGTTGCACGCGCCTTGGCCGCATGGCTGCGCACGCGCCGTCTCCCTCAGTGGGTTATGCACCGCCTCTCTTGCACACGGGCCAGTCGGCGCCTCCCCCTTTCCGCAGTCGCTCCCGACGCAGATCGGCTCTCATCCACACCTCTTGGCCGCAATTCACAGGGACACGGCTTGTCTTTGCTCCATCGCAGCTGTGTTGTCTCGTCGCCGGCGGAGGGAAACGTGAGTACTGTCGTCTCCCTCGATCTGCTGTTCGTCGGGTTGTGCAGGAGTGCAGTCAACCCGCATGGTAAGGATGGGCAAGTTTCCCCAGGGTACCCTTGCATCCTTGCCTCCTCGGTCCATCCTTGGCCACTCGTTGGCCGCGCCCCGCTCGAAAAACTTCGACATGGGCGTCCAAGGCCCTAGCATCCTTGTCGTGCGTCCTTGGGGTACGGGTCGACCTCCCTCCCGCGGATGCCTTCCGCCGCGAGAGTCCTTGCGTGGGATGGCTTCCTTTGGGTGCGCCCTGCGCCCCCCGCCTGGGCTGCTGCGCGGGGGGGGCCCGCCGCGCGCCCTCGCTTCTCCGTTCGCTGCCCGAGCTCGCCCTCCGCGTGGCCGCGCCGCCGACTGAACACGCCGCCTGTCACGCTTGCATCGTCGCGTGTGCGTCGGTCCAGCTGTCCAGGCGCCCAGTTGTGCCTCTGCACTTGGGCTGTTGCGTGTTCGTGTCCCTCTTTCTTATCCCTCCCCCCCTCCCATAGATTGCGCGGAATGGACAGGTAGATGCAGTCCTAGACGCTTCGCGTAACCCCACCAGCTAGCGTAATTCCTTCTCCTTGGGTGCTGGGTCCCCATCAGACTCCCTGGGCAGCAGCACCTTTGCACCCGCCGCTCGGCGCCGGCCGCGGTTCGCGCGCGCCCCCGACCAATTTGTAGCGGCCGCAGCCCGACCGTTACCCGCCGCCGCTGGCGCTTCCGCCCGCGGCTGTAAAAAAAAATATCCTGGCGATGGACCCAACCATATGCAGTTACGAGTACCGCAAAGCAGGTTGAACGAATGAGAGGGAGCTCCCTATGGGGCCACGAAACGTGTGAGGGGTGTGCCGAAATGGGGGCGGTGCCGCCATGCGGACGCAGCCACTGGGGCCCTCGGTGGAGCTCCCTATGGGGCCACGAAACGTGTGAAGGGTGTGCCGAAATGGGGGGTGGAACCGCATGCGGGCGCAGCCACTGGGGCCCTCGGTGGAGCTCCCTATGGGGCCACGAAACGTGTGAGGGGTGTGCCGAAATTCGGGGTGGAACCGCATGCGGACGCAGCCACTGGGGCCCTCGGTGGGGCTCCCTATGGGGCCACGAAACGTGTGAGGGGTGTGTGCCGAAATGGGGGGGGAACCGCATGCGGACGCAGCCACTGGGGCCCTCGGTGGAGCTCCCTATGGGGCCACGAAACGTGTGAGGGGTGTGCCGAAATGGGGGGTGGAACCGCATGCGGGCGCAGCCACTGGGGCCCTCGGTGGGGCTCCCTATGGGGCCACGAAGCGTGTGAGGGGTGTGCCGACATGGGGGGTGGAACCGCATGCGGACGCAGCCACTGGGGCCCTCGGTGGAGCCCTATGGGGCCACGAAACGTGTGAGGGGTGTGCCGAAATGGGGGGTGGAACCGCATGCGGACGCAGCAACTGGGGCCTCGGTGGAGCTCCCTATGGGGCCACGAAACGTGTGAGGGGTGTGCCGAAATGGGGGGGGGAACCGCATGCGGACGCAGCCACTGGGGCCCTCGGTGGAGCTCCCTATGGGGCCACGAAGCGTGTGAGGGGTGTGCCGAAATGGGGGGCGGAACCGAATGCGGACGCAGCCACTGGGGCCTTCGGGCCACGAAACGTGTGAGGGGTGTGCCGAAATGGGGGTGGAACCGCATGCGGACGCAGCCACTGGGGCCTTCGGTGGAACTCCCTATGGGGCCACGAAGCGTGTGAGGTGTGTGCCGAAATGGTGGGTGGAACCGCATGCGGACGCAGCCACTGGGGCCTTCACTGGAGCTCCCTATGGGGCCACGAACCGTGTGAGGGGTGTGCCAGAATGGGTGTGGGAGGGGGAGGAGGGGGGAGGAGGGAGGAAGGAAGGAGGCGGGAACGCGGGGCACCGTCTCTTCAAAACGAGGACCCAACACCACAGGATGGTTGGGGGAAAATTATTCTGGCGAAAGACCCAACCATGTGCAGCTGTGTGTAACGCAGGTGTGGGTATCGTCCTCGGTGAACCTCCCTCTGGGGCCACGACGCGTGTGACGGGGGTGCCAAAATTGGCACGGGTACGCCATGCGGACGCTGCCACCGGACCCGTCGTTGCAGCCCCATTTGAGGCCACGAAACGTGTGAGGGGTGCGCGGAAATGCAGGGTGGAACCACGTGCGGACGCTGCCACCAGGGGCCTTTGGTGGCCGCGAAACGTGGAAACGGTGTGCCGAAATGGAGGGGGAACTGCATGCGGAACCTGCCACTGGGGCCCTGAGTGGAACACTCCATGGGGCCACGAAGCGTGTGAGGGGTGCGCCGACATGGAGGGGGGACTGCATGCGGACCTGCCACGGGGGCCTTGGGTGGAGCACCCTATGGGGCCGCGGAACGTGCGAGAGGTGCGCGGAGATGGAGGTGGAACTGCATGCGGACCCTGCCACTGGGGCCTTCGGCGGAGCACCCTATAGGGCCACGAAACGTGTGGTGAGGGGTGCGAAGAAATGGGGATGGAACTGCCTGCGGACCATGCCACTGGGGCCTTCCGCGGAGCACCCTATGGGGCCACGAAACATGTGAGAGGTGCGCGGCGGAACACCCTATGGGGCCACGAAACGTGTGAGGGGTGCGCCGAAATGGAGGTGGAACTGCATGCGGACCCTGCCACTGGGGCCTTCGGTGGAGCACCCTATGGGACCACGAAACGTGTGAGGGGTGCGCCGAAATGGAGGTGGAACTGCATGCGGACCCTGCCGCTGGGGCCTTCGGTGGAGCTCCCTATGGGGCCACGAAACGTGTGATGGGGTGCGCCGAAATGGAGGTGGAACTGCATGCGGACCCTGCCACTGGGGCCTTCGGCGGAGCACCCTATGGGGCCACGAAACGTGTGAGGGGTGCGCCGAAATGGAGGTGGAACTGCATGCGGACCCTGCCACTGGGGCCTTCGGTGGAGCACCCTATGAGACCACGGAACGTGTGAGGGGTGCGCCGAAATTGAGGTGGAACTGCATGCGGACCCTGCCGCTGGGGCCTTCGGCGGAGCACCCTATGGGGCCACGAAACGTGTGAGGGGTGCGCCGAAATGGAGGTGGAACTGCATGCGGACCCTGCCACTGGGCCTTCGGCGGAGCACCCTATGGGGCCACGAAACGTGTGAGGGGTGCGCCGAAATGGAAGTGGAACTGCATGCGGACCCTGCCACTGGGGCCTTCGGTGGAGCACCCTATGGGGCCACGAAACGTGTGAGGGGTGCGCCGAAATGGAGGTGGAACTGCATGCGGACCCTGCCACTGGGGCCTTCGGTGGAGCTCCCTATGGGGCCACGAAACGTGTGAGGGGTGCGCCGAAATGGAGGTGGAACTGCATGCGGACCCTGCCACTGGGCCTTCGGTGGAGCCCCTATGGGGCCACGAAACGTGTGAGGGGTGCGCCGAAATGGAGGTGGAACTGCATGCGGACCCTGCCACTGGGGCCTTCGGCGGAGCACCCTATGGGGCCACGAAACGTGTGAGGGGTGCGCCGAAATGGAGGTGGAACTGCATGCGGACCCTGCCACTGGGGCCTTCGGTGGAGCACCCTATGGGGCCACGAAACGTGTGAGGGGTGCGCCGAAATGGAGGTGGAACTGCATGCGGACCCTGCCACTGGGGCCTTCGGCGGAGCACCCTATGGGGCCACGAAACGTGTGAGGGGTGCGCCGAAATGGAGGTGGAACTGCATGCGGACCCTGCCACTGGGGCCTTCGGTGGAGCACCCTATGGGACCACGAAACGTGTGAGGGGTGCGCCGAAATGGAGGTGGAACTGCATGCGGACCCTGCCGCTGGGGCCTTCGGTGGAGCTCCCTATGGAGCCACGAAGCGTTGTCATGGGTGGGTGAAACGCAGGGAGGCGGGAGGAGAGGGGGGAGGAGGGAGGAGGGCGAGGAGGGACAGGAGGAGAGGAGGAGGAGAAGGACGCGGGGCACCGTCTCTTCAAAACGAGGACCCAACACCACAGGATGGTTGGGAAAAAAGTAACCCCACCAGCCATGGCTCGCTTGCGGACGCATCTCTGTTCGCGGTTGTCTTCCCGGTCCTGACGTGCCTTGCTCGGTTACAGACACCACGAAGTTCGCGCCTTTTGGCTGCGTTGATGCGTACTCTGAAGCTGCGACGGTTCGCTGGCGCTGTCAGAGTCCCACCTCTCCCCACGGTTTGCAGTCAGGCGACAGCGTGCGTGTCTCTCTGACGCCTCTGCTTGAGCATGGTTCAGACACCCTGGGACTCTATGGTACACCATTCGCTGCGCCGAGGTTGGCAGGCTCCATACTTCCATAGTGTCTCAAGCGGCGTACTGCTGGGCCATGGTCTCAGACACCTTGGGGTTATTTGCATCGCGCCATTTGGGCAGCGTAGTTGCAGACTCCCTGGGTGCTGGTCCCTGGGCGTCAGACACCCTAGGTTGCAGCACCCTTGCACCCGCCGCCCCGGCGCCGGCCGCGGCCCGCGCGCGCGTCCGGCCAATTAGTTTCGGCCGCAGCCCGACCGTTACTCGCCGCCGCTGGCGCTCCCGCCCGCGGCTGTTAAAAAAAAAAGGAACCCCACCAGCCCACCCAGAAACACTGCCCAGACGAGTTGCCCTGGTCAGGGATGTGGAGGAGCATGCAGTGAGGTAAAGGGCTGGGTAAGACGTCATACCCCAAGAGGGAGATTGAGGAGGAGGAGGAGGAGGAGGAGGAGGAGGACGAGGAGGAGGACGAGGAGGAGGGAGAGGGGGAAGGGGAGGAGGGAGACGGGAGGAGGATGAATCGGCGGACGAGGAAGATGATAAGGAGGAGGAGGAGGGCGAGCAGAAAAGGCCAGAGGCAACTTCTGCCAAAGACCAAACCAAATCCGTAGCCATTTTGGTTCAAGCTGGCTCGGAGCCCATGGGCGTCGGGCGGTGCGAGCATGGTGGCTGCGGGAGACCCCCTTCGTGGGTCACTGCGGGGCGCGGCGGATGCGCGCGCTTCCGCAGATCGATTGGTGTTAAAGTTGAAGGACGAGTTGCAGGCTTCCCATCACCAGCATTCGCAGGTGATCGACATGCTTGCAAAGCTCTTTGATGCGGGGCCGGAGATCGTTGAGCGGATCCTCGCGGTTGTGCCGGACCTGCAGGCGAAGGTGCGCACTGGTAGTAGCTGTGGTGCCGACACCTTGCGCGCAACGTAGCTCTGCACGCGAAGGTGGATGGGATCTCTGCTCACCGCTTCGGCCAAGGAGCTGCGGATCGCCGAGAAGGGCCCTAGGCTGAAGAAGTCCGCTGTCTCGGGCGGGTCGGCCGCTGGGCCTTCCGTGGCGGCTGTTGCGACGGCGTCGAACCTTCTCTACCAGGCTACCGTCGCCAAGATGATCATGCCGAGGATGCCTGTGCCGAGCCCCGCGGAGGTATGCGAGAAACAGATCTCGTCCGACGCTCTACTGTCAGTGGGGCGGACGGGTGGAAGGCCTGCCAGGCGGTGGTGGCTACTTGGCTGGCCCCTCGTGGAAACGCTGGGTTCAAGTTTGCTCCGAACGCCTTCCGCCCCTCTGAGCCCTCTGAGCCGCGCGGTAGATCTGTTCGACTTCGTGCCAAGCGCACTGTCTGATGTCTTGATGGGTGATGTCTTGTCTGCATGTTGTAGATTAGCTCTCTCTTGTTAGATGCTTCTTTCTCGTGCCATTTAGGAGAGGTTTGGAACTTACTAGCCGCCAGTGTCGCTGGCTTTGCTGACTGTGGTCCTCGTGGTTTTCGGTCTCTTGTTCTTCGGTCGGTCTTTTCGGTCGTCTCAGTCTCTGGGTCCTAGGTCCGTCCCTCGTCCCTTTCGTCCTTTCGGGCCCTCGCCGTTCGTCGGCATTTCAGGCGGCTGAGGCTAGTCGTCAGCCCGCGTCCGGCTAACCAAAAAAAACAATACCAAGTCCAAGCGGTCGCGACGCACCCGCGCATGTTCCTGATTCGGAGGCAACTTGTATGTTTTTTTGGGGGGCACGGATGGTCGGCTTGCGCGCGGCATGCAGCACGAGCCACCCCGCGCCGTCCTTGCAGAAAGCAAATGCGAAGTGGTCGCAGGGCACCAGCGCATGCTCCAGGTTTGGACACGATGTGTAATATGCATTGTTTTTGTGACAGGCATGGTGGGGGTGGGGTCGGTCTGGGTTCGGGTTGGCTGCTGGTCGCTTTAGGCGGTGGGGGGTTGAACCGGGAACTGTGATGAGCCCCTCCCCGAAGGGGAAGAATGTAGCTGGAAGGGGAAACGCTCTGACTATTCACGCCCCAAAGGCCGGGGTGAGATTATCGCGCGCGCGAGGTTCACGTGCGAGTGCACGCGCTAGCGCATGGACGCGTGCACGAACCCTGGCGTTCAGTGCTGCGGGCCCGAACGCGGTTTTCCCTTCGCATCGGCGGCGTGGCGCCGCAGCCACGGCAAACGCCAAGACGGGCGACGTCGCAGTGAGTTGCCCGTCTGCGCTGAGGACGTCGCTCGAGTCATACGACCCGCGCAGGATAAGAGAGCACGAGTCTTGCACAGGGCGCCGTGCAGAAATGACAGGCTAGGCCCACCTCAGATCGAGGCTCAGCATGGCCGAGGTGTTGCGACGGCCACATAAAGCCACGGGCACGTGCCTTTCAGGAGGCGCGTAGCCGAAGGATTTGCGCGAGGAACCTGGGCCCACTGTTGCGAGAGCGCAAATGGGCCGCATAATGGCTAGATGCGCACGGCTTCGTGGACGAAAGGCAAGAGGGTGACCCGATCACACGCGCACAAACGCGCGGACACACGGACACAAACAGACACAGACACGCACACAGCCACACACAGACACGCACACACACACATACACACATACCACATATACATATAAACACGCATACGGGCACACACACAAACACTCAGACAGACACACAGACGCACAACGACACGCGCACAGACACACCCACACAGAAACGCACACACACAAACACACAACCGTAGCCATCTTGGCTCAAGCAGCCGTTCGGCTCAACCTCGCGTTGCCGGGCGCGCCGCTTCTGGTTGGCCGCGCTCGCCGCTTTGTCACGTTCGGAAAAAAGGGTGGGCGTTGCAGTTTTCGGGGCCAGCAGTGGCAGCGTTGCTTCAGGCGCCAGAGTGGGGGGTGAGGACTCGAGCATGCGCGCGGCGCACGTCTTTGGTTTGCGCAGAGATGGCGCATCGCATGTTGAGGAAGCATCGGTGCTAGCCAGATGCTTCGGCGCGCGCCGCGAGCCCAATTCCGCGGCCGACATCTACCCCCATGGCCAGGATGCCAGCGCTGTGGGAGATGTAGGCTTTGCCGCGATCACACCTGGGCGCGAGGATGCAGCGTGCCTGAAGCGAGATCCAGGAGCGCAGCTCAGCACTGCGCAGCATGGATGCAGCGCCGACTCGCTTGAGGCCCCAGATGCGACCCCCAGGAAGACGCAGAAGGGCTTTCTGAACTTGTTCGCGCCACGCAACCCCAGCAGGGATGTGGAAACCGCGACCGCTACGTGAGTTCGAAGGGTTACGGCGTCCAGGGGGCAGCCGGGCCACCGCCCAGCATGGAAAGGTCGCGTTCTAAGACATGCGACACCATGCACATGTGCTGGGAAGGGTGGCAACATGCCAACTAGAAGAGAGTGCCAACTAGGAGGGAGTGGACAGGGCAACCAGGGGCGCGACCAGCATGGGGAAGCTCAATCGCAATCTCCGTCAGGAGAGGCGCCCAAGAACTCGCGGAACGCATTCGGTCGGGGAGCTTGTCTTTACCGGGGGGCATGCTGGACGCAGCCAAATGGCGGCGTGCTCGAACGAAGCGGCAGGACGCGCTGCCCTCTCAGGATTGGATTGCCCCGTCAGTCTGGAACATGGAATGCGGGAACGAGACCGAACTTGGTGGAACAAGACCGTGGGCCAGGAATTCGAAGCGCTCGCGGTGCGCCGCTGAACCTGGGCAGTGGGTCCACGCCAGCGCTAGCACACTATGAAGTGTAGTCATGTGGATCGGCAGCTGATGCTGCTGTTCGGGCCGACGGACCTGCGGATTCCCAGCAAGCGCAGCAGTCGCACCCGCGAGTCCGATTAGTTTCGCTTCCAGCTGCTGCAGCTCCCGAGACCCATCAAGGCGCGGTGCGCCTGCGTGGGACGCGCTGAGCGCTCGCCTCGGCTTCGGGGGCGCAGCTCGGGCCGCCGGGCGCGCGGTGGAGGCGGGGCGGAGCTCGAGATGGATCGCGCTCGTCTTTGAAATTGCCTTGGGACATGTTTGGGCATGCTTGCAAAGAGGCAGGGGCTAGACATGGCCAGGGCTACTGGAATGGAACGCGTAGCCACGCGCGCGCACGCGTGCACGCGCGCGCAGATGCAGGCGCGCTTGCACGCACGCACACACAGACACAGACGCAGACACAGACACAGAGACACACACACACACACATACGCGCGCGCACGCGCGCACGACCACGCGCGCGGACGCGCGCGCGTACGTGCACAATTGCACACACACACGCACGCACGCACGGTCGCGCACTTTTTCTGGCGTCGGGGCCCTGCGCTCAGCGACAGTGCGCAGGGCGCGCGCGCGCGTCTAGAAGGCCGAGAACGCGCCCGCGCGCTCACAAACGAGGGAAACGCACACAACCACGCGCACACGCAGACACGCACGCAGACGCACGCGCACGCACACGCATAACCAACGCACATGCACACGCACACGCACACGCACATACACACACACGTGCACAAACACGCACACACACACACACACACACACGCGCGAACACACACCCGCACGCACACGCGCAGACGCGCACGCACACGCGCGCGCATGCGCGCACACGCACACGCACACGCACACGCCCCCCACACACACACACACACACACACACACACACACACACACACACACACACACACACACACACACACACACACACACACACACGCACACACACACAACATGCACGCGCGCACGCGCACATGCGCAGCCACATCCATACACGCCCACGCGCACACACTCACGCGCCACGCACGCACGCGCACGCGCAAACACACGCGCACGCTCGCACGCAGACGCGCACGCACACACACACACACACACACACACACACACACACACGCACACACACACACACACACACACGCATGTGCACATCTGCACACGCACACACACACACACACACACACGCACGCGCAAACGCACACATGCACACACACACACACGCACGTACGCACGCACGCACGGACACACACACAGCCACACACACACACCTACACACACACTCACGCCGCGCACATTCACGAACACACGCACACATGCGCACCCGCGCAAACACGCGCGCATGCGCGCATCTACGCGCAACGCACATGCACGCACGCACACACTGAAAGGAAGAGAACTGACCCAAGCCCCTTAAACTCGAGGCTCACGTGGTCCATGAAGTTCCCTGCGAGGCCCTGCGAGAGCACTTTGGAGATTCCCCCCCCATGCCCACGCTGAGCACCTGAGACGACGCGTAGAACCGAGCACAATAGTTCACAGTACCTCCAAGACCGCGACCCAAGACATCGCGGCGGCGTGAAAAGTCTCAGGGTCCAAGAAACTGAGGACCGACAACCTTATGTTACACGCAGTATCACAATGTCGAACTCATGTGTAGCGTCACTGCCTGGCCTGACTAGCGCGGCACGTCTTTGAACGTCAGCTGCTGCCGAGGCGACGCTGGCTTCGGAGTTGCGCGAGGCGCCGGGCAACTGGCCAAGAAGCAGTTTGATCACAAACGGCGATGTGCACTCTCCCGCGCGATTGCACACATCGACGCGCTGACAGGCGCACAGATACATGGAGGCATGGCAACACGCATGTCTACTGTACAACTACAGCACATCGTATCACCTGCAAACTCACCCGAAAATGGTTCATGACCTAAGGCACTGCCCTTAAATTGCAAGACTGAATTTACAGCAGCCGCATCTGCAGAATCACAGACGCGTGCCTCCTTTTACGAAGAGTGGGGCTATCAGGCTGCGCTGGCAAGAACGCCAACTCCAAATCTCAGGACAGGATGTTAATCAATACTCTCGTGGCCCCGCTGCCACCAATGTCGTCACCGCCCCCTGCGCCTGCCCAGATCGCTTCATCAGTTGAAGCAAAAAGGACTATGTTCTGAAAGTTTGTTGTTTTCTCCCCCATGAACAATTGCACGGGTCCGCTCGCCGTGGTCATCATCCCCGTGGCCGCAGACGGACCCTTCGCGAAGGTCAACCATTTCTCCCCTGGCTGATCAACCTCCGTCACTTAACTGAGGTTCCCTTGAAAGGAAGCTCCCAGCGATCCATTCCAGCACAGCCTAGGGCACAACAGCCAACCCTTTCATGTACATCCGCCCCAGAGCATTCTCCAACGCCTGACAGGCGTCGAGGACCAGCCAGGCACACGCAGACCACGCAGTAGAACCAGAGGAGCCGCCATGCTTCGCATCATCCGTCCAACAATCGGCAGAGACCGCCATGCTGAGTCCTGCGGGCGTCGACGACGGCGAGGTACTGACGCGCAGCAGCGCGATGGTCTGGAGGCTCTTGTCGGACGCCACGCCCCCCTCCGAGATGCGACCGAGCATGAACTCGCCCATGTGCTTAAGACCGAGGTTCTGTGCATCTGCTTCTTTGGCGCCACGTGAGACTAACCTGGCGCGCCACTGGGGCGCCGACTTGCACTTCCACAGAGAGGCCCACCACTCTGCGAAAGGCATCTTGCCCGAGGCATTTGTCACCGTCTGGCGCAACTGATGGGCCGGAGCACGATCGCCTGCAATGCCGAACGTCGAGAGGTCTGACTCGTGGACACTCTTGGAAATCTCCTCGCCAAAGAGCGGCAAGCCGACCTCCCCCGCCTCGGTTGAGGTCACCGTCGGTGGCACAGGCGGAGCACGGGCGCCACCTTTTCCTGTCCGCCACCATGGAGTAGGACCCATGAACGAGCGCATCTCCCAATACATATCTTTGATATCGTTGGGCGTCTCGTCCGCGGTGCGCTGGACACCGCCGAGCTGCTTGCCCCGGGCCTCCACTGCGTCGGAATGGCCGGCCAGCTCGGCCTTCGGCTTCTTGACAGCTGGATGGTTTTCGAGATCGAAAAACTCGTCGCTACTAGAGTTCCTCACCAGCTCGCGCAGACGCTTAAGGGCGTCGGTGAGCCTCGTGTCGGACGGATTATCATAAGCCTTGTTTTTGGGAAGTATCGTTACTGCTTGCGTGAGATCGATTGCCGCCTCGGGGGTCGGAGTCTAGCCTGCCGAACTAGAATCATTCGTAGCCTGCAGGTTGCTATTCTGCTGGGCCAGTATCTGTGAGATCTGGCTCATCTGTCCTCTTGCCTGCACCTCCGACATCAGGGTCTGCGACTGGTTTGCCGTGCCACTGAGCGGACCCGTGCCGCCGCTGCCGTAATGATATCCCCACAGCTTGCTCCCCTTGCCACCCTCGGTCCCGTTCTGACCGCCCACGACGGTCGGCGACGGGGCGCGGGCGGAGGCAGCTGGGCCAGACTGACAGGCCCGCGCAAGCTCCCTGGCTTCAGCAAGAGCGGCTGCAGTGGAAGGTGGACGGGGACACAAGATGACCACAAGTTGTGAACGCAAGCTGGGCACTTTTCCACAGGAGGCTGTATTCGGGCCCCGGGGAGATATCCATGCACCACATCCTCTTGCTGAGTGAGCACGGGTGTCCCAGGCGAAGGTGGACCAAGATATCAGCACAATACAAGAGGACACACTTCTCCTGAGTTAGGCCCGAACGTTCCCAACGCCGAAAGCGACCTCTTAGTTCACTGCGAGGTTGAACAACAGTCAGTCGGTTGTAAACGCCCATGCATGGAGGAAGGTTCTGCTTTGCCCTGCGCGATACATCCCCCGTCAAAGCAAATGCCTCATTTGTAAACGAATACAATCTACCCATATTATTGAATGTTACATGTAGTTCCACCCACAAATGCGGGGAATTATCACTGCCTTGTTGAACACGATCAGTATCTACAACATCGAACAGTACAGTCTTACCATATACATCTGGCAGTTGTAGATGCAGGCGCTTATAGCACTACATCGGCCCAATGAAAGTTCCTGGAGTTTTCATCACGACGCTGGCCGGCGGAAGTCGACGGAAGTAAAACGAGGCGGAAGACGGGGGAAGGCCGCCGGAAGGCTTGCTAATGTCAGCGGAAGTAAACGACGCCCTTTCCGAACCCCCTACCCCCGTAGGAGCCTAGCAATGTTGTCTTCCTCCGTGGGCCGGGCGGGATCCCGCCTGGCTTATTCCGCTTTAATATTATAAGTTTAGTTCAGGACGATCAAAATCCCACCCATCAAAAATGGGGTAGACCAAAATCCCGGGCCGTTCACGGATCCCACCATGCTGGGATCGGCTCGAAGTAAGATGGTGCTCATAAGTTTGTTGTATTATTGCCGTGTTGGGATCGTCTTGAGGTCATCTTGAGATCATATCCTGGTCATGTCTGGATCACGCAACCATCGCGTGGTCATTATGAGGCCACCCTGGGTGCGCTTGGATCAGGAATGTTGCCATCGGGCCATCTCGGCGTCACGCGTCGCTCATGTGTTTCGTCATCTGCGAGTCGGCCTGAGACGGTCCAGAATCCATGGCGGGATCGCGTTGGGGTGGCATCATCCTGGGTCCTCTGGACGTTATCGTCCGTGGCCGGAGGCATTCCTGGAAGCATGTTGTGGCCATGGGACGTCTTGGGATCGCGTGCGTGCGAACGCTGAGCACGCGCGCGCGACTTTTCATCATGCCGACGGGTTTAGATACATATTATTCCTCTTGCGAGTTTCCAAGGAAACTTTTGTTGGAGCCAAGTAGGAGTAGGAGATCATCCACATAACACTTGCAAAGCGCGTCGTTGTCTGGTTTTCCACGCAGCATCCGCCAGGTACTCGCACTCCGAAAGCAGCATGTGCAAGATGATCGGGCTCATCGGTCCGCCGATCGGGATGCCCTGCAGCTGCGCGAGACAGAACCCTGCGGGCAGGAATCAGCGGAAGTCCATGAAACCTCCAAGGGCACGACGTAGCGCCGACATGGTGAACGCCGCACGATCCCAGAATGTGGTAGTGATCTTACCTCCTGGGGAAGCATGCGCTCGACGAGATTTCAAGACTGAGATGCACCTAGATGGAATCCGGTGCTGGACGCGCTTGGACAGGCCATCTATTGCCTCCCAGATGCGCTCCTGGCGAATCGCATCATGCGCCTGTCCCGCGTCAGCCACACAAGCACAAAGACAAAAACATTGCCTCATCACATCGAGCACACCGATGCGAGACTGGCGACTCCTGAAGCTCCACCTCCAACTCGATTTCCGTCAACTCCGAATCCAGATCCCCAAAAGACCACCAAGGAGTAACGACGTCCACGAGATATTTTATGGCCCTCCCCATGCGCCTACATCTTCGCACAACTGCAGATGTTTCGAACACACGAGCGGGATGCCTTCGAACAGCGACGTCGGCCTCCAGGGAAGCAGGTAGATGTAGGATCCCAGCATTTTAGTTTGATCCTGGGGCAGGCGTGGAGGATGTTCCTTTGGGATTTGGCATTTGCTCCTCGTGTTATGTGGGGACTTAGGACCGCTGAGTCGAAACACATCCTATGCCAATCCACGATATTGCTAAGCGGTGAGTCTGACAAAGACCACCTAATCGGCGTCCGTCCGCAACCGCGTCCGTCAACTCTGTGGCACACTGGTCAAACGTTGCACACATAGCCTTGCAGTTGCTGATAGGGACAGCAGGGAGAGGTCCATGACAATGAGGAAAGTGGATACAAGATAAGAAATCCACGCCAATCGTCAGAGAAGGCCACTTCGCACAGGCTGATCGGGCGAGCCGCGCTGCCTCGCTCGCTCAAGGTTCGGGCTGAGCAACGCGACCATTGAAATCGCGGCGGATAACGTTCGAATCCTTGGTAGTTTCCTCAAAACTCTGGAAGGTAAACCACACATTTTCTTTAAACTCAACATCTGTAAACTATTGAAAACCGACCCTACTTTTGGCGTACGGTCTGATGGAAACGCATTGAAATCGATAACGTTCAGTTGCAGTTTGGGCCCAAAAAACGGTGGGTACTCTGGACCTCACGAAAGACCTCGTGGAGCCACATTCTGGTCATCTCTCAGTTCTCCAGCATTGGACATCGTGGTATGTGTAGGGCTAGGCCTCGGATAACCAGTCATACGTAAATAGGCATTCCCCCATACAGTTTTCGTTATATCTCTAAAGCTATATTGGTCCTATGGTAGGATAGATGTAAGTTGCCAGATGAGGTAAAGCCACTTCACGCGGCTTGAGAGCCGCCCACCGAAGGAACAAGAGTGGCGAACAGCTGCATACATGCAACGGTCCAAACTCTCTGGTGCGCTGCACGTGGCGTGTCAGGAAACAGTCGTAGTTGATAGGGGGGGACGACGCGGCACACCTTGCCAAAACCATCGTGCGGCTACGTCCATTTTTCAAAGCCCATCGGGCGCATCGCAAGCCTCTCCATGCGATCATCCCTCAAGAGTTGAGCCTCTCCGAGTTCCCCCCCCAGATCCCTTGGGTACCGACCTCAACGACGATTTCAGCGACGTCTGTGTAAGCGCTGCTCAGCGTGAGCCAGACCCACAAATTCTGTCGAGCCAGATCCATTGTCGTCTGGTTTGCAAAACTGGATGCGTTCGAATTCGACATCCTTGGATGTAGCACTCGTAGCCGTCGCCAGCACTAAAAAGAGCAGCCCATCTGAACTACCTGGCAGTAACTTCCTATACCGAGCAGGATCAAGAGTAGGGAGACACAGAGACCCGATAGAGACCATGTAGATGTTCAACCCCCGCGCGCATGCAGACGCCTTGCCCGATATATAGAAGGCCATGCGGCCAAATTGGTAAACGAAACTAGCACTTCGGCTTTTATCATTCCAGCGTCCTGAAACACATTGCTCTTGGACCTGACGCTGAAGGAGACGAACCAGTTCCAGACTACTAAAACATTCGCAGCCCCTGGCCGTTGAAGCGCTTCCCGCAGAGGAGTCGGGAAACCTCGAGAGAATCGAACTGCCCGTCGTTGGAGCCTACGGCCTGCAGTCCACATCGTTCGGAATTTGCGCATTGGAAGCGCAATGGGTACTGTGACTGCTATGTGCTGCAAATCAGGAGGTAGGTTCGCCTTCGGGACTTCGAGTATCAGAATCAGTTTTTGCTGCAAGGGCAACATGGATGACATAACCAGTTCAGACGGAGGAGGTACAACTATCAGCCACAACGCTGCAGGAAAGACACGTTGAAGAGACCGGGCGTTCGGTCCATCCGTTCAGATGACACCAGGATTAAGATTGTCTGTCCATCCGCATTGTCCGCTTACAACAGCAACTGCTGGAGATGTAAGCGCTAAGCCCTGTAGGTGAGAAAAGAGCCCGAACCAACTTGGCCCAGGCCACTGGCGATCATCAGACAGAGAAACATGGAGCGTGGCCGCCCCTATCGTGACAAGATGGTTGTCCGTGAAGTTTCACAGTGTCGATTGCGGTGCACTTAGAGACGTGAGCACCTTGAAGATCCCTCCGAGGTCCACGTTGAGCACCCAAGACGACGCTTAGAACAGAGCTCAATAATGCACAAGACCTCCAAGCGCGCAGCCCGAGACATCGCGGCGGTGTCGAAAGACTCCGCATCCGAGAAATTTAGGACCAACCTGGCGTTGTTTACAATATCACAACGTCGAACTCATGTGCATATAGATTGCCTGGCCTGACTAGCGTGGCATGTCTTTGAACGTCAGCTGCTACCTAGGCGGTGCTTGCCGCGGCACAGTGTGAGGTGCCAAACAGCTGGCCAAGAAACATGTTGATCAAACACGGCGATATTCAGGCTCGTTGGTGGTTGGGTACATCAACGTGCAGACACGCACAAGTAAACAGGGCGACACGGCAACATGCATGGGCAGGCTACCATTGCAACACCTCGTATTATCTACAATTGCACCAGCAAGGTGCGTATGACCTAAGGCACAGTCTCTAAATTGAAAGACGGAACATGCAGCAATCGTAATCTGCAGAAATACGCACCCGTACACACGCCCCCCCCCCCCACACACACACACACACACACACACACACACACACACACACACACACACACACACACACACACACACACACACACACACACACACACACACACACACACACACAATCACAATCACACACACGAGCGCACGCACATACACACACACACACACGCACACACTCGGACCCCAACATGTGTGCACATTCCCATGCGCGGCACGTCTGCAATTGCTGATGCGCATGCAACACGTGATGTATGAATACAGACATGTTGCGGTTTACCACTTACGGCTTGCCATGCTGCGCTCTTGTATGGTTTTGCACGTACGCCGCCGTTACATGTTCTATGTGGGAGCGCCTTGTTCTACTATGTATTTGAGCGCATTGGGCATCGTGATGAGCGTACACATGCCGGTCCCTTTCGCAGTTCCCTTCTGCAAGTACTTTTCCAATGTTTTGCCTCCACGCTTCAAGCTTGTCGCCCGTATTCGTACATTCCTCAAGCGTTTTTGTTTTGGTTGTAGAGTGCTTGCCTCGAGGACAACGACGACTCTTATTCCGAGGGCCAGTGAGTCAGCCGCTGTGGGGAGTGCAGTGGCGTGTTGCTCAGCTTCGGTAAACGGGATGCATGCGTGAGCTGCGCACGTGTTTGGGTTTATCTTCTTCAAATACGTAGCTTTGCCTATCAGGAAGAATCTGAATTTCAGTTCAGCAGAAGTGCGCAACGTCTGGCCGGAAGTATTGTGTTCAAGCGTTGAGTGCCTTCTCTGCTTTGAGAACAGCAGCTGGGGATGTCACGCTTGGAACGAGAGCTTGGTTCCAAGGTTGTTGCACAATTTCCACGATTTGCCTGGCGTCGCCCTTCGACGCTCCCCGCTGGACCTTTGAACAATTGTCTTTATGTGATTTCCTGCTTTTGTCTAGGCTGACGACCTCGCCGATCTTGACGGGACCCATCCTGGGCCTAGGATCGGTATAAACGCCTCCTCGGCCATTCACGGGGGGGCGTTTGAAGTCACCGATCCCAGGCCCGGGATGTGCCCAGTCAGAAGTCGTGAAATGGTCAGTCAAATGACGTCGCCTGGCTCAGAAAATATCACAGCATGCCGCTGTGTCTGAAACATTGTGGGCCTCCTGCGCAGCGCTTGTCGTAGCATCGGGTTCCGTGATGTCCAGGATCGTTCAGTGGGGCGCTCTGAGAATCCTCAGATCCGACGGCGCGAAAAAATACAGAATAATCGCAGATCACAACAGGAGCCCTAGACACTATCTTTCCGCGCTGTTTTTTGAGCCAGATCGATTTGTGATGGTCCCTGGGCGCAAAACTGGGCGAAAACGCCTGGTGTGAAGAAGATGAGACGATGGGATATCGGGAAGCCGGTTCCTTCCCCTCGGCGGGCTTGCCATCCAGAGTTCCTTTCTGTTTTGAAATAGTCTCGGCGGAAGCTGCGTTCCGCGGCCACCACCTTTGGTTCGGGCTCGGTCGCGCGGCGCTCGGGGGAGCCCGCCACCCGCGATCGCCCGCAGGCGCAGGGAATAAAAACTGCCTTCTCAGGCACCGGACTGGAAGAGAGACGAACCCAGACCCCTCGAGCAATGAAAAAAAATGACTGAAGGTGTTTCGCTATGTTCTGCCTCTGAGGGCCTTTATCGGGCTCCAGGACCGTCAAAAAACAATTCAAGATGAAGCATTGGTCCTGGGGTATTGGTCGAGAGCTCTGGGGGTCGACATCATGAAAACATCATGACATCGAGGATCTGGGTAGGTGTAATTCCGCGGAAGACATGTGCAACGTACTGCGTGGGCATCTCCCGATGCGTCGTCGATTCTCGACTCAGGGGTGGTACGGTGCACATGTCTTTTCGGCCCTCAGAGCCGAACAACTCTGTTCCGTACCGCGTGTGAGCGAGACCTGAAGGATTTGTGAGCACCAAGGTGTTTGAGATGGTAGCGCCTCTGAGGTCAGGTTCGTAGACTAGACGAGAGCCTCGCCGGAACAGCAGAACAAAAATCTGACAGTCGAGGAGGTCAACGCGCTGCTATGGGGAAAGCGCCGCCCAGGCAGCCCCTGATCTCGCGGTGAGCTGCTTGCCGAAGCGAGCGCGCCGCCGAAATGGGTTAGATGTCAGCCTTCAAACTGCCTCGCCCAGACTGCCAGGGCCCCTGTGTGCGACAAAGATGCAGACCCCCCTGGAACTTACAAATCCAAACATCGTGCGGTGCATGGTCGCCTTCTCGAAGCCCCAGCGGGCTTTGGGAAGCGAGAGGATCCAGCGGCAGATCGAGGAAACCGGCCCATCGCGCCGACAGAGGCAGTCAGTGCTGCGCGACGACAGAGGAGGAGAAAGGAAGCGAGAAGCAAGCAGACGACGACGGACGCACAGGCGGGAGGCCAGGACCGGCGGGTGGGCGGGCGGGAAGGGACAAAAGGGAGACAGAAAGCAGGGAGCAAGGGAGGAGAAGGCGAGTGAGAGGTGGAGGGGGAGGGAGCAGGGGGAGGGAGGAGGAAGAGGGGGAGGAGACAAGCTAGGTGCGCTCGCATCATATCTGACGTCCTACCCCTCCCTCCCATCCCTTACCATGGCGCTGATTTTCTTTATCCGCGGACACATGTCGTAGCGGACTTGCGGCTCCGCGCGCGCGTGCGTAGTGGGTGGTGGTGCGCGTGAGTGCGTGCGTGCGTGCGTGCGTGTGTGGTTGTGGTGGTGGTGGTGGTGGTGGTGGTGGTGGTGGTGGTGGTGGTGATGGTTGTGGTGGTGGTGGTGATGGTGGTGCTGGTGGTGGTGGTGCTGGTGCTGGTGGTGGTTGTGGTGGTGTTGGTGGTGGTGCTGGTGGTGGTTGTGGTGGTGGTGCGGCGCGGTGGTGGCGGGCGGATGGGCGCGCGAGAGAGAGGCCCGCGCTGGGGCGAGAACGCCATCCTGAACGACGGATGCCAAACACCGATCCGAAAATGAGGCCCACGCTGCAGCGGGAGCACGATTCGGAACGATTCGGGAGCAGAAATGAGGCCGGCGCCTCAGCGAGAGCAGCATTTGAAAAAAACATAAGCGAAAACCCGTTTCCCGGGAATCTTGTGTGTAAAAAACAATACGCGGGGGGGTGTCGGATATCTTCGGGACGCCATCAGGGGAAGTTGGACAGTATTTTCATATTGTGTAATTGTGGAGGAGAAGAAGGAGGAGGAGGAGGAGGAGGAGGAGGAGGAGGAGGAATAGCAGGAGCAGGAACAAAATGAAGAGGAGGACGACGACGACGAGGAGAAGGAGGCAAAGGAAGATCACGAAGTAGAAACGAGGAGGAGGAGGGAAACGGGAGCAACCGCAAGCAGCTGGGCCAGAACAGGGGCCAGGAGAGCAGGGCCAATCACGACGAGGCCACGGACACTACAGCGGCGACGCCGCCAGGCGGCGGAGGCGGATGGAGTGCTGGAGTGGGATGCGATTGTGGGGTTCGTTTGGGGGGGGTGGTACCCGCGGGAGGGGGTCGTCGTCAGGTCGTCGGAGTGGCAGGGGTCGTAGGGGTTGCTGGGGTCGTGGGGTGGGTCGGTGGTCGTCCAGGGCGGACTGGGTCGGCAAGGACACTTGCGAGTGCACTCGAGTCACATAGCACGGATGAGCATCTTCCAAGCTACCCTTGCATCCTTGCCCCGTCGACCCATCCTTGGCGACGCTTCAAAACGCCAACATGGCTCTCCAAAGCTCTTGCATCTTCGCCGCGCTTTCTTATTTAATCGTTTCGCTCACTCCGCCGCTCGTACTGTGCCATCGCACGCGTTTGCCTGCGCGTTCGTGGCCTCTTGGAGGCGTTTGGGGGCCTTTTGGAGCCTATGTTCGGGCCTCTTGGCGGTATTTCTGGGACCTCCTGGGGCGTCACGGGGGCCTCTTGGGGGCCTCTTGGGGGATCTTGAGGGTCTCTTGGAACCTCTCGGGGGCCTGTTGGGGGCTTCTTGGGGGCCTCTTGGGGCCTCCACGGGGCTTCTCTGCGCGTAGAGCTCGAAATTTCCGTTCGGGTCCTTCGTCTGGGCCCGCTCTTGGAGCCATCTTGGAAGCCTCGTCGGCCATCTTGGATGCCTCTGGGGCTGTCTTGGGGCCCCCTGGCGCCGTTTAGGGCGCTGTTGGAGGCCTCTTGGGCCGCGTCTGGGGGCAATTTCTGGCGTCTTGGATCGCTTTGTGGACCGTCTCGGACCATGTTGAGCTCTCTCTTGGAGGCCACTTGAAGCGCTCCTGGAGCGCTCTTGGGAGCCTGTTGGGACCTGACCAGGACCTCGCCGGGACCTTGCCGGAACCTGCCCAGGACCTGCCCGGGAGTTTGCCAGGATATGTTTCGTCCAGGGACGCCCCCGCGCGCGCGAACCAGAAATATAGTATTAACCGGCTACCAGAGATCTTAGCACGCCATTGGCCCGTTGGGTACGAGTTGATTGCAATGGCCCCCGCCCCATCAGAGCCCGCCTGGCACTGGCCCGCGGGAGAGGGTCCTGCCGCATTTTGAGTTTTGAGTTTTGGTCGGGTGGGGCGCGTTCGGGCAATGCCTCGCGCCCCGTCGCATAGCCCGGAACCCGCTCCCCAGGGAGGGGACGCTCGCACCGCCCAGCAATTATGGGTGGGGGGAGGCGGGGGGCGCTGGCCAGCGCCAGGGGAAGCTTTCAGATTCAAGGTTTGCAGAAGCGGTTCGTGATTTTTTCGCGTCGCGAAAGGGGTCTGGATGGGCCAGTCTTCGGGCCATGACTCAGGCCTCGGGCGGCCTTTCGGGGCGATGCGCGCGCCTCCGGATGCCCTTCCACGAGGCGCAGCTGGTGCACCCTGGGCCGAAGATTTCCGAAAACATTCCAAACTTCCGAGACCCTCCGAGATCCTCCGAGACTCCGCGGTCTTCGACCTTCTGGCTTCATCGTCCTCCTCCGTCGCGACGCGGTGTCTGGGACTGTCGCGTAGAAGGGGGGCAGGAGGCCCCGGGTAACCCACGGAGGATTCGGGTAGCCGTCCCTGTCCACAATCCCAGCCGAAGCTTTTTCATGGCGCCAACATCGCAGAGCAGATTTCGTTCGGAGAACGATAGGGTGGGCCCGGGGTGTCCTGGAGAACTGCGTTCCGGATTTCGATGTGAATTTCGTTCGGATTTTTTCGGCCAGGAATGAAGACCAAAAAGCATCCACGCGACATTCACTTTGTTTTTCGCTCGCCGCTTTGGGCAAAAATCCACGCAAAAAAGGCCGGTGCAATGATATTCTGCTTCGGGGCCATGGGGTGCCGAAGCGGGCTTGAGGGCACGTCCGCCACCATGGCAGCAACCTCGGGTGGTGGGCACGGGAAGAGGGAGCAGGTCCAGCAATGTTGGACAATCGAAGATGCATCGTTCTCATACACATACAGTCATCGGCCTGACCAAAGCAACGAAACATTCGCCGGCCCAACGGGCAAAGGGCGTGCTACGATCTCCGGCAACTGGTTAACAATATTTCTAGTTCGCGCGCGCGGGGCCCCCCCTGGGAGTCCTCAGAGGAAAAGTACCCCCGCAAGTCCCGGCGAGGTCTGGCAAGATCCCGGGCAGGTCCTGGGCAGGTCCCGGCCAGGTCCCTGCCAGGTCCCAGCAGGCTCCCCAGAGCGCTCCTTGAGCGCTTCAAATGGCCTCCAAGAGAGCTCAACATGGTCCGAGACGGTCCAAGAACGATCCAAGACGCCAAATATTGTCTCCAGACAGCGCCTTCAAGACGCCCCCAGAGGCCTCCAAGAGACCTCCCAAAAGGGCCAACAGAGGCAGAAATCAGTGATTCCCTTCGGTTTCTGATGTTTTTGTTTGCGTTCTCGCCTGTTCGGCTTACCGGCGCTCCAAGACGGCCCAAGAGCTTCCAAGACCGCCCCAAGACGGCCCACGAAGCCTCCAAGAGGGCCCCAAGACGGCCCAAGATGGCCCCAAGGCAGCCCAAGAGGTGCCCAAGACGGCCCAAGAGAGCCACGGCCCCAAGAGGGGCCCAAGAAGGGGACCAGGAACCGATCAGTCCAGCCTTCAGCCCCAAGAGGCCCCCAGGAGGCCTCAAGAGGCCTCCAAGAGGCCCCAAGGGGCCCCCAAGAGGCACCCCAAGAAGGCCCAAGAGGCCCCCAAGAGGCCCCAACACGGGCCCCCAAGAGGCCTCAAAATTGCCTCTCAAAGGCCCTGGAGAGGCCAACCACGAGAGCCCAACCAACATCCGTGAGGCCTCTGACCCGCCACCCACCGCCTTTGAAAAATGGCAGCCGCCCAATCGCGCCGCATTGACGACAACACTCCGATAAACGACAGCGGCGAGGCAATATGGGCTGGTGGAATGAGCGAAGCGATAAAATAAGGAACGAAGTTTTTTGTCCTAGGGATAACGCATAAGGAACGATAAATAACTAAATAACGCAGAAGGAACGATACATAACGCATTCAAACCTAAGGAACGACCGATGCATCATTCTCGTACACATACCATATGCGGGTATAGCCAGGACCCCAGGTAAGGGGACCTGGTTAGTAGTAAGACCCTGGAACCCCTAAATTGGCCACAGTCACTAAACCAGGTCTGTCGTAGCTGGTATTTTTTTCGGGTGACGGCAGTTCCGGTTAGTGGAACGGGCGGGGGGGGGGTCTCGCAGTGCACATCACTAAACCAGGTCCCACTAAACCCTGTTCTGCCAACGCCCGACATATAGAAGATCCACGCAGTTTTCTTGGATTGGCGCTGTCACGCCACCGAGGAGGCCCTGCGCCGACCTACGAGAAATCCTCGCGTTGTTCCGACAGTTTCGGTGCGCTCATGCAGATCACCAGCTCTTTTTCGAACAAATCTCCCAAACACATCGATCCGTTCCAGGGGGCTGTGCTCATAAGCGGCTGCTAGCGCCCTTCCTCCTCTTCCTCCTCCTCCTCCTCCTCCTCCTCCTCCTCTTCCTCCTCCTCCTCCTCCTCCTCCTCCTCCTTCTCCTCCTCCTCCCCCTCCTCTCCCCATTTGGTACTGCTCGGCCTTACGTGCGCCCTCCTGGCCAAGCTGGTCAGGGAGTCGGGGAAACTCTGTCCCCGGCGTTGGCGGCGACGCAGCCAGGACGAGTATAGCATCGGGCGAGGACACATCGAGAACGTCCCGAGACATGATCGCGTCGTAAAGAAATCAGGACGGCCAACTTTTCGCTACTTTCGGCCCTTGGGGGCCCTCGCTGGGCCCCGGGGCCGTCAAAAAACGAAGCAGGATGAAAAACCCTGTCCCCCGCGGGTTCCACTGCGCCACCCGCCCGCATAGGGCCTGGCGGGCCCCCTGGGGACTGCAGTGGCAGCCAGTGGCACACATCGGACATCACGAGACGGCACGACCATAAACTTTCGGAGCTCCGCGCGGAGCTCCAGCAGTCTGCGGTGTGCGTTGTGCTGCTGTTGTTCTCCTGATTGGTACACGCGGGGGGCTATCACTACTTCGCAGGACTTGTGCGCCAGCCACCGCGTCCGCCACCTCCCACCAGCCCCGGTCGCGCGGGCGCGCATCCCGCAGGCGGGCACGGAGGCGAGGACGCTGCTGAAGGACGGGCGGCGTTGCGGCCGTCGGCGGCCAGAGGGGAGCACGAGGGAGGGGGAGGAGGAGGAGAAGGAGGAGGAGAAAGGGGAGGAGAAGGAGGAAGAGGAGGAGGATGAGGAGGAGGAGTAGGAAAGGGAATGTGAGGAGAAGGAGGAGGAGGAGGAGAAGGAGAAGGAGGAGGAGGAGGAGGAGGTGAAGGAAGGGCGGGAGGATGAATAATTATGAGGAGGAGCAGGAGGAGGTGGAGGAGGAGGAGGAGGAGGAGGAGGAGGAGGAAGAGATGGAGGAGGAATACAAAGAAAAGGAGAAAGAGGAGGGGGAGGAGGAGGAGAAGGAGGAGGAGAAGAGGAGGAGGAGGAGGAGGAGGAGGAGATGGAGGAGGAAGAGGACGAAGAAGAGGAGAAGGTGGGGTTTGAGGAGGAGGGGTGCCAGGTCGAGCGAGTCTGAGGACCCCGCGTATTCCCACCCTCCCTTGAATAACATGTGAAGCACCTGTGGTGCAAATTGATCTCGGGATAGGAACGCGTTCACACCTCGCAAACGGCAGGCACTCGCGCGCGACCCCCGCTTCCGACGACTTGGCTAAGAGAAAGCTAACTACGCGGGCCGCGCGCGGAGCCTGGGCGCGTGAAAGGCGGGGGCGTCACTTTCAGGCGAGCTCTGCGCGGCGCCGGGGCGAGCGCTCGCGCGTCGACGAACTTGGGTGCGAAAACACGCGCGCCGCGCCCAAGCGGGAGCTCAACTTTCTCGAATAATGAGAGCGGCGCCTAGGCGAGGGCGATATTTCGGCCTTTTTGCGCGGGATGCGCGCCCGGTTCCATTCCTGTCACGCATTTTGCAACATCGGTGAAGCCGAAGCACATTCATGCTGTAATGTTTTTGGCAGGTAGGATGGGACCACCCAGATCCGGTCGCCATTGGCCCGCTAGGTGGCAGAGCGGGAGTATATGCCAATAGGGAATCAGGATAGGAGTCAAGTTTGCAAGGGCGCGCGAGTCAAAGGGCCTCGCCTACTCCCACCCTCCCTCCCACAGCATGAGAATTAAGTGCAGCACAGCTCGATTATTCGATAGGAACGCGCTCCCATTTGCAAACTGAAAGCGCTGGCACGCGGCCCCACCTCCGACGGCTTGGCGAAGAGAAAATTCCGCGGACCGCGCAGGGCGGGAGCGGCAACACTTCCGATGGTCTCGGCGCAGACAAAGCATGTGCCGCGCTGACACAGCACGGCCACTTCGACTCACAAGCTGTGCGTTTTTTGGGGGAGGTCGGCATTTCGCCCGCCTTCGAAGGCGCCGTTGCTGGCTTCGCTTTCGCGCGATTCGGCGAACGAACCATGCGCCGCGCCCGCGTTTGAACGCCACTTCCGAGCGACTTGCGCACGGAGCTCGGGCGAGGGCGATTACATCGCCCAGTCGCGAAGGACCGCCAAAATGGGCGAGTCAAACATACGCTCCCCGTCGAGACGGGATCGCCACTTTCAGGCGAAATCTGCGCGGCGCCGACGCCGAGGCGAGAACAACAATTTCGTTCGCTCGCGCGTCGACGAACTTGCGTGCGAAAAAATGCGCGCCGCGCCCAAGCGGGAGTTCAGTTGTCTGGAAAAATCAGCGCGGCGCAGGCGCGAGAACGGCATTTCGGCTTTTCGTGCGGGATGCGCGTCCAGTCTCGTTCTTGCCACGCGTTTTGCAACATCAGCGACATAATGTCCATGTTGACACGACACACATTGATTTTGCATTGTTTTTGAGAAGTCGAGTAACCCTTGGGTCCGGTCGCCATCGTTGAGTGTCGTGGCAGGGTCAGAGTCTACAGGACTAGATACAAATAAGATACACTGCTGAGGAAGTAGGAGGAGAGACAGATGCGGCAAGGCGCGCCCCAGGCCAGGCACCGAAACCCCAGACCAGACATGCACCCGCGTCGATACAGATCAAGTAATGGAAGAAACAGAAGGAGAGTGACTGCATGTATTTACTTGTCTTACTAGGTAAAGCGACGGGTCTGGCGGCGATTTTCCACGTTGCCGTCCGTGGCAGCCTCGTGGACGTTTTGTGCGCTGGGCGGGCGGGTCTGCCGAGGTTTCTCAGCGTTGCTGCCTGTCGCCGCCTGGTGGTTGCATCGTGCCCTTGGCGGGTCCGGCGAGGCCTCGCCACGTTGGGTTGCCTCGTGGCCGCCTCGCGCAGTTGGTTGGATCTGGGAACGTTCGCCACTTTGCCGCCCATGGCAGCCTCGTGGACGCCTCGAGCGCCAGGCGGGCCCGTCGAGATTTTCGACGCGTTGCCGTCCGTGGCCGCCCCGTAGCCGCGTCGTGCGCTGGAAGGGTCTTTGGCGATGGTTTGCCGAGTTTCCTTCCGTGGCCGCCTCGTGGTCGCCTCGTGCGCTCCGCCCGTGGCCGCCTCGTGGCCGCGTCGTGCGCTGGGTGGGCTCGGCGACGTTTCGCTACGTTGCCGCCTCGTGGCCGCTTCGTGCGACGGGTGGGCCCAGCGAGGTTTCGCCGCGTTGCCGTTGGGCTTCGCGTAACGGGGGGGCGATAAGTGGGGGGGCAGCGAGGACTGCCGAAAAGGTGCCCTGTAGGGCCCCAGCTGGGGCCCTTTAGGACCCCAAAGGGGGCCTTTCGGGCTCGAGAAGTGCACCATTCTTCCCGCTCGTCTACCCCCCCCAGTTAGCGACGCCCAATGCCGCCCGTGGCCGCCTCGTGGCCGCGTCGTGCGCTGGGTGGGCCTGGCAAGGTTTCGAAACGTTGTCGCCCGTGGCGCCTCGTGGCCGCTTCTAGCTCACACCACGTAACAGATAGATTTTACCACCCTCCCCCCCCCCGGACTGAAAAGGTTCCCTGTTTCGTATTGCAATTACCTATGATTCTGCCCAATCGTCCATCCGAACTGTGAATTTACAGTATCCCAGGTGGGTCGGTATCGCCCCCCCCGCCATCCTTTGTAAAACATACTATGCGCGCGCAGTCGTTGATCAAAAATCATAAGTTTTCAAGGGCCCCTTGCAGAGCATGAGACGAAGTGCACACGCGCGCGCCGACGCGCGCGCATGCTGAAATCCTTCAGAAACCTTTGGTTTCGGAAGGATTTCAAAATCGAGTGTTCAAGAAGCATACAATCATACAGGGGTTCGCAACACGGATGTTCAACAAAAGCGTGCGCGCGCTCTTGCGAAACCTTACGGTAACCATAGGTTTCCCAACCTTTTCAGAAACTACTACCAAACGAGTTTCGTGTGCACGCATGTCGAAATCGTTCGGAGCCATGCGCGCGTGCCGTCGCGAGAACATTTTGCAAAAGTGAAACGAAGTGCACGCGCGCGCGTCGTCGCGCGTGCATGCCGAAATCCTTCAAAAACCCTCTGTTTCGGAAGGATTTCAAAATCGAGTATCCAAAAAACATACAAAAACTTAGGGTTTCGCAACACGGATGTTCAAGAAAAGCGTGCGCGCGCACTCTTGCGTCGTCGTCGTCGCCGTCCTCCCTCCTCCCTCGTCGTCGTCGTCGTCGTCGCCGTCGTCGTCCTCTGTCTTTCCTCGTCGTCGTCGTCGTCCTCTTTGGCGTCATCGTCATTTCCGTTGTCGTTGTCGCCGTGGTCGTCCTTCCTCTTCCCTCGTCGTCGTCGTCGTCGTCCGTCGTCGGCGTCTCGTCGTCGTCCCTCCTATTTCGTCGCCGTCGTCGTCGTCGTCTCGTCGTTGTTGTCGTCTTCCCTCCTCCCTCGTCGTTGTCGTCGTCGGCGTCGCCGTCCTCCCTCCTTCTTCGTCGTTCGCGTCGTCGCCGTTCTCCCTCCTCCCTCGTCGTTGTCGTCGTCGGCGCCGTCGTTGTCCTCCTCTCTCCCTCGTCGTCGTCTTCGTCGTCGTCTTCGTTGGCGCCGTCTCGTCTTCTTCGTCGTCGTCGTCGTCTTCTTCTTTCTTCGTCGTCGTCGTCTTCGGCGTCGTCGTCGGCGTCGTCGTCGTCGGCGTCGTCATCGTCGTTGGCGTCGTCGTCGGCGTCGGCGTCGTTGTCGTCGTCGTCGGTGTCGGCGTCGTCGTCGTTGTTGTCGTCGTCGTCGAAGTCGTCGGAGTCGTCGTCGGTGTCGTCGGCGTCGTCATCGTCGTCGTCGTCGTTGTCGCTGTCGTCGTCGTCGGCGTCGGTGTCGTTGCCAAGTGCCATTTGGTACCTACCATCACGGTCTTAACAGGTCTTGCGACCAAGTTGCGGGTGGAAGGGTGGGATGTTTGCCCGAGCAGCGGAGAGGACAGCATCAAGACAGTCAAGGTGAACTGCACCACGTAGCTTACGCCACGTAGCTTGCACCACATGAAATGTACACCCACACTGCAACAATTGTGAGCCCACGCTGCCTAGCATTACTTTTACATGTTTCTGCCTCTGGAGGCCCTGACGAGGCCCCTGAGGCGTCAGAGACCCACTCAGGATGCAGAGCTAGGCCGGATTTCCGGGGAGCCAGCATTGAACAAATCAGAGACTTTGGGTGTCTTAGCGAAGTGGGAAAATGAGCCGAGAAAGGAGCAACGGCACAAACATACCCTTTCGAAGCTCGCGCGGATTTCTGGGATCGGCATTCGCGCGCCATCGAGGGGGCCAGCACCGATCCAAGAAATCCTCGCGAGCCTGCAGCAGGGTTTGTTTATGCAAGCGTTCCGTCTTCTGATCGAGAGATATCCGTTTGAATACTGGGCTTAATCTAGGCCTTCCAGGTCAATGGCCCCTTAATCGGGATTTATGTCTTTGCATTGCTCTTGCGAAGACCTCCCAGAAGTTACCTTCGAAGATTTCATGGATGGGGGGTGGTTGGAGCCGGCCGGGGGGTTTGACTTGGTCGGGATGAGGCCAAGTCCGGTCAAAATCAGTCCCCGGACACATCCTGGGGTCCGTCTGGTGCGATTTTTCACCTGGATCCGTTTTTGACGGTCCCGTGGCCCGGAAACGGCCCCCAGAGGCAGAAACAGGTAAAACATTTTCTCGAAACCAGAACCTCGAACTTCCCCGCCCTTCATGCTGGCCAGAACCAGTGCTGGGCCCCCTCGGACCCCCAGCCGGCTCCAACCAGGAGTTGCCTCCCAAGATTTCATGGACGGCGAGGGGGTGGCCCGGCAGGAGGCCGAGGACTGGTGCGTCGCCCAGGGCGTGGAGCACCTCCCGTGCTCGCTGGGCGCGGAGGAGACGGCGGGGCCCCGCAGACACCTGCACACCGCCACAGTGCCTGGCCAGGGCCATCCAGGGCCCAAGGGCCCAGATTGGAGGGCCAACCGTTCTCACTTTCGAGTCTATGCGCACATTGGGTGCAGTTTCTAGAGCAGGCCCCACGTGGTACTCCAAGGCCCAGACGCCCTCGCGCCGCAACAAATCATACGACGGGTAGTTTTTGGACGTCGTCGGCCCCCAGGGGCCCTCGCCGGGCCCCGGGGCCGTCAAAAGACGGCTCAGAATGAAACGCAGGTCCCAGGGAGTGGATCGAGACCTCTGGGGGTAGACGCCGTGACAAAGATCGTGGCGTCTGGGGTCTGGGGATGGCGCATCGGCCCCGCATACACCATCCCTGACATCCTGGCGTCGTCCCAAGACATGGCGGCGCAAGGTTTTGGGAAAACGTGTGCCCTCCCCAGACATCCGGCGTCTCGATCTGTTCGGGACGCGGGCCCCCGACATCTCGACCACTTCCTCGGGCTCGGCTTTTCATCCCCAGCTGTTTTCTGACAGCCCCGAGGCTTGGTAAGGGACCCAAGAGGTCGAAAGCCGCGAAATAACGCCCGTCGTGTTTTTGTTCACGACCCGAGGGGGTTGGGATCACCCAGCTCTGGGGCCGTCAAAGACAGGAAAGGATGCAACGCCGGTTCTTCGGGGAGAGGTCCAGGCCTCCGGTGAGGCTTGGTCCTTGAGGCATCGCTCTGACGTGAGCATTTTTTCATGGCGAGGACCATCGAGGAGCACCTTGGCCCATCTAGCGAAAAATACGCGCGAGATCGGAACATGCACGCGGAGTGGACGTCCGAGCGATGGCGAGGGGCCTGCTCCGTCACCCCTCCATCTGCGGGTGCCCGCGGGCGGCCCCGACCGGCTCGCAGGGCGTGTGATGGCCGCATGCGTGCACGTCTGTGTGTGACGCGCCTGGCTGCTGCTGCCCCCCCTGGCTGCTGTCGACCTCTTCGACGTCTGAGGTTCCCTTCTTCCTCTCGGCCGTCCCCTCCCCCTCTTTGCCCGCCGGCCAATTCGCTAGTTAGTGCCCCTTTCTAGCTTCTCGCTGGAGCGGAGTTCGCCGCCTCGCCGCTGACGGAAAAAGTGCCTGTGTCAGCCCCAGACCCCCTCGAGTCATGAGAACAGCTCACGTCGGCCACGCGCAGAAGAGGGAAGGGGGGATAGCCCATGGTGCGGGCACTGCACGCATTCGCCTGGGAGCCTCGCCCAGTACCGTGGGCGATCGGAGCCCCCAGATTTGCGTGATGTCCACCGCCTGGGCGATCCGCGCCTGCTGCAGCTTCCGCACTCTGGTCGCCGCCGCTGCCGTCGAGGATCGAGGATCGAGGTCTCGGGCACACGCTGTCAGCCTTTCTTGAGCCGGAAGAAGACCCGTTCAACAGACGACCGGTTCAACAGGGACCGGTTCAACAGACGACCGGTTCAACAGACACCGTTTCAACAGACGACCAGAAACGGTTTCGTATCCCTGAGCCTCCCCGCTCGCCCCTCAGGTCGGCCACGCGCAGAAGAGGGGGCTCGGGGGAGGGGGGAAGGCTTCTCAGAAGCACCCCTGGCTCTGAGCAGGCGCGGGCCTTCTCTGCAGATGAATGGCCGGCGCCTGCTGAGAAGCAGCCTCCATCTAAGAAGCCTTCCCCCCCCTTCCCCATCCCCTTCCCATACCCCCCACTGCGCGGCACCGATCATGAAGGATGTTTTTTCTCAATGTTCGGCCTCCGGGGGGCCCTCGCCGGGCCCCTGCAGGACTGTCAAAACCGACTGGGGGGGGGAAAGCCAGTCCTGGGGAATGGGTCGAGCTCTGCCGGAGGTCGACATTAGGAAACAGTCATGACGTCGTGGGTCTGGGCCCCAGTCAGCTCCACCGATAGCAGCAAGCAGCCTGTGTCGGCCTTCGTTAAAACGCCCGCGTGGCATTGAAGGACTACGGTGGACAAGCACATGATTGCGCTGACGCACGTTCCGAGGATCATCGAACTGCCCTCCGACTCGTGCCCTCCGCTCCGTGGCCCCATCTGCCCGCGGGCGGCCCCGAGTGGCCTCGACTTGCCCCCATGGGCCCGTTCTGGAACGCAGCACGTTCCGTGTTACACACGTCTGTGTTAACACGCTGCGTGTGGGCTCGGCACGTGTTGGGCCACGGTTTGGCTAACGTGTTGCGCCATACCTACGTGTTCAGTCTCCGTATTGAGCTCTGTGTTGCCACGTTACGGCGTGCGTGTTGCGCATCGGGGCGGCTAAGTTTGTGGCGGGATTCTCTTCTCGACGATGCGACCTCGGCTTTTTTTGAAATTTGGGTTTGTCCGACGATGTCGTCACGATCTGCTTTCGGCGTCCGGGGGTCCGCTCTCGGGCCTCGTGGGGCCCCCCCGGGGCGGGGGGTGCGCCAGAAACCGATCCTGGGCGGAGTCCTCCCCTCCGGCGGAGGGGGGCGGCAATCCTGGGGCCGCGGAGCGACGCATCGTCGGATGTCTGGGGCCCTGCCTTTGTCGCGGCGCCCCTCGAGCCGTGCCGATCCGTCAGCGCCCCCGGGGGTCAGGGGTGCCCCTCGTCCCTCAAGCGAGAGGGGCAGAGGCGCCCCTCGTCGTCCCTCGGGCGAGGGTCAGAGGTGCCCCTCGTCCCTCAAGCGAGGGCCAGAGGTGCCCCACGTCGTGATCTGTCGTCTCGGGGCGCCCTGGAGAGGGTCAGGGGTGCCCCTCGTGCCTCGAGCGAGGGGCAGAGGCGCCCCTCGTCGTGATCTGTCGTCTCGGAGCGCCCTGGATCTGCCGACGATCCTCAGGGCACGCGCTGGGCGAAGCGCACTGGCTGCGCCGTCTTGGAGGGCTCCCGGTGGGCAAGCACACGCTGGCGCTGGCACGCGAGCGACGGAAGAAGACGGGGCCGTCTTCACCGACATGGGCGCGCAAGCTGCCCGCGGAAGGTCGCGCGTGAGCGCCCTCCTTTTTTCAGTGCGGCGTGCCGGGCCCTTGGGCCCGCGGAAGCCGCGGCGGAAGGTCGCTCCGTCACCTCGCGTGCGACCCGTTTCTCTTGGTCGCGCTCGCATGTTCTGAGGATCATCGGGATTTGGAACGCCGAAAAGGCGAGAATGCCTAAAACCTTCAAAATCGCAAGGAATATCGTTGGTTTTTGCTTCGTGGGGCCCTCTGAGGAGGCCTCTTGGAGATTCCCCGGACCTGCGGCGAAAGCCGCGGGGGCGAGCACTGCAAGATCGCGAGAGATCTGCGCGCGCGCAGTTCTCATCGGCCTCTCGGACTGGCCCCGGGCCGGGCTCCCCCCCCGGGGCTTCGGGGCAGCTCACGTGGGGGGTCGGCCAAACTTCCGACGGCTGGACACGGTTTCGAGCCTCGGGGCTCTGGACCTGCCGGCCCTCTGCCGACCCGTGCGCGGGGTCCGGCTCCCGCGTTGCGGCTTTTCGCCCCTCCTCTCCTCTCGCTTTCTGTTCCCCTCCTGCTTCCCCCCTCTCTCACAGGGGTTGTCTGTGCGTCATCGGCCACGCGACACGCGTTTGCCGAGCAGCAGGAAGAAGCGTGTGCTCTGCTATCGCCCATCTGGGAGGGCGCGTGTACCACCCCACAGCCCCCTTCTGAGCCCATTCGGCGCCTGCGCCCGCGGCCGCCGAGTGGCGGATCTCTCAGGGTCAGGCACCAAATGAGCTCAGAAGGGAATCCTACAGGGTACCCCGAAGATGCCGGTGGAGGCTTTTGGCAGAGACGCCCGAGAACAAGGATTCTTGTGATCCTCCTGCGAGCCTATACACGCAGCGCACAGGACAAGATCGAGGCGGCCGGCTTGTCGCCGTGTGTCCTTTCTGGAGGCCTGTTCCAGGCCTCCGGGCCGTCACAAACGGCTCGGGGACGGTGTCGAGACCCTGAGGTCCGACGTAGCGAAAAAATGCAACATCGTGCAAAATCACGACGTCATTCCTCGAGCCCGATCGATATGTGAGGGCCCCGGGGTCCGCAACCCTGCAAAGACGTCCTGCTCGAAGAGATCGAGACGCCAGGATCTCTGGGGAGGTCGAGAGATCTGGAGGGGCTCACGCATCGAAGAGCATCGAAGCGCCGGATGCGTGGGAGATCGACCACTGGAACTGTCCCAGCAGCGGCCCCGGCCAGAACTCTGGGAGGAGCCCTGTCGTGGAGGCGAGAGCGCCTCCCAGGAAGCTCAAGCAGGAAGGGCTCAAAAGAGTGTTGACCCTCGAGTCCGGGGGAGTCAGAGGAGGACGAGTGTTCGATCTTCGATCCCAGTGTTGATCTTCGATTCCAAGGGGAGTCCAGAGTGTTGATGTTCGACTCCAGTCTTCGATTCCAGGCTCAAGAGTGTTGATCTCCGATTCCAGGTACAGTCAACCTGCACAGTAAGGATGAGCGACTTTCCAAGGCTACCCTTGCATCCTTCCCCTTCGGCCTATCCTCGGCCGCTTTCGCTGACCGCGCCCCGCCTGCAAAGTGTCGACATGGCCTTCCAGGCCCGTGCACCCTTTCCGCGCATCCTCACTGTACGGGCTGACAAGTACACCGACATCGCTAACCCTCCCTTCTGTTTCACCGTTTCGGGCCTCCTGGGGGACCCTCGTCGCCACCGCGCCAGGTTCGCCTTGAAATCCTGGTCGGAACGCACCCCAGGAGAGGTCCAGGGAGAAGCGTTATCGGCTCCTTTTGGTATCCCCAGAGGGGGGGGGGGGGGAATTATTCGGACTGGACGAAATTGCAGGACAGGGAAGGGAGAGCTACGAAATCTGATGCAAGCAGCTGGCTTCGGCCCTGCCGCCAGGCCCATTCCTCGATACATGCGCGCCTCCCAGCGCCAGGAGGCGCCTGTCCTTTGCTATCCTACCCTTTCTCTCCCCCGAATTATGGCGTCGGCGAACCTTCTCCTCCGACGTTTTTGTGTTCCGGCCATCCTGTGGTGTTGGGGCTTCGTTTTGAAGAGAGCGCCTTGCATCTCCCATCCCGCCGCCCCCTCCCTCCTCCCATCCCTGCCTCTGCCCTCCCTATTTCGCAGTTTCGGCACACAGCTCATGCGTTTCGTGGCCCTAGAGCTTCACCGAAGGCCCAAGCGGCACAGTCCGCATGGCGTTTCTCTTCCGATTCGGCATAATTACCCCTCACACGTTTCGTGGCCCCATAGGGGTGGAGCTCCACCGAAGGCCCCAGCGGCACAGTCCGCATGGCGCACCCGCACCTGATTCGGCACATCCCTTACACGGTTCGTGGCCCCAACGGGGGGGGCTCCACCGAAGGCCCCAGCGCCACAGTCCGCATGGTGTAACTACCTGCGCCCGGTGCGGCACACCCTTCACACGTTTCGTGGCCCCATAGGGGATTCCACCGAATGCCCCAGCGGCAGAGTCCGCATGGCGTATCAGCATCCCATGCGGCATATCCCTCACGCGTTTCGGGGCCCCGAAGGGAGCTCCACCGAAGGTCCCAGCGGCACAGTCCGTATGGCGTACCCGCACCCGATGCGGCACACCCTTTACACGTTTAGTGGTCCCAAAGGGGGGAGTTCCACCGAAGGAAAGCCCCAGCGGCACAGTCCGCATGGCGTACCCGCACCTGATTCGGCACATCCCTCACACGTTTCGTGGCACCAGAGGGAGCTCCACCGAAAGCCCCAGCGGCAGCCAGCTTCCGCATGGCGTACCCGCACCCGATGCAGCATTCCCGTTTCTTGGCCGCAAAGGGAGCTCCACCGAAGGCTCGAGCGGCATAGTCCGCATGGCACACCCGCACCCGATTCGGTACACCCCTCACACGTTTCGTGGCCCCCAAGGGGGGAGTTCTACAGAAGGCCTCAGCGGCACAGTCCGCATGGCGTACCCGCACCCGATGAGGTATACACCTCACGCGTTTCGGGGCCCCGAAGGGAGCCCCACCGAAGGCCCGAGCGGCAGCTTTCGCATGGCGCACCAGCTCCCGAATCGGTACACCTCACGCGTTTTGTGGCTGCAGGGGGAGCTCCACCGAGGCCCGAGCGGCACAGTCCGCATGGCGTACACGCACCCGATTCGGTACACCCCTCGCACGTTGCGTGGCCCCAAACAGGGGAGCTCCACCGAATGCCCCAGTGGCACAGTCCGTATGGCGTACCCGCACCCGATTCGGTACACCCCTCACACGCTTCTTGGCCTCAAAGGGGGGTGCTCCACCGAAGGAGGGCCCCAGCGGCACAGTAAGCATGGCGTACACGCACCCGATGAGGCATACACCTCACGCGTTTCGGGGCCCGACAGGGCACTCCACGAAGGCCACAGCGTCACAGCGCGCATGGCGCATCCGCACAGGCGCACCCGATTCGGTACACCCCCCACACGTTCCGTGGCCTACAAAGGGAGCCCCACCGACGGCCTCAGCGGCACAGTCCGTATGACGCACCCGCACCTGATTCGGCACACCGTTCGCACGTTTCGTGGCCCCATAGGGAGCTCCACCGAAGGCCCCAGCGTCACAGTCCGCATGACGTACCCGCAGCCGATGCGGCACACCCCATCACACGGTTCGTGGCCCCATAGGGAGCTCCACCGAAAGCCCCAGCGTCACAGTCCGCATGGCGCACCCGCACCCGATGCGGCACATCCCTCCCGCGGTGTCGTGGCACTTGGCAGGCATGAGCGCAACGCAGACCGGAAACAGGCTTGGGCGAAAGAGATGGGAAGGACATGGGCACGACAACGGCTGCGCCCGGGGCTCGGGCCAAACGCAACGCACCCCCGCGAGCCCGTGCCTGCTCTGCCTTCCTCATCAACGCCGCAGACCTTGTGCTGGCCCCTCCCCCTCCCTCCTCCTTTTCACCAGCTTCGCGATGCTCGCAGCTGCATCTGCTGGAGTCCTTCGCCAGGCTAATTTGTTGGGCGACGTGGGCCCCCTCAGATCTCGACCCGTTCCCCCAGGGCCAGCTTCTCATCCTGCTCGCACGGCCCCCAGGGCTGGTTGATATGCGGCCCCTGGAGGCCGAGAGCGCAGAGAGAGAGAGAGAGAGAGAGAGATAAAGAGAGAGAGAGATAGAGAGAGAGGAGCAGTTCGCCGTCGCGGTGTGTTTTTCTCTGTGACGCCTGAGCCTTGGGCGTGCCGCTTACCCAGCCCCCCGTGGCCCTGATGTTTTCCTGACGTGGACCCCCAGAGGGGGGCACGACCCATTCCTCGGGGCTGGTGTTTCGTGTCGAGCCTGTTTCCTGACGGTCCCGCTGCCAGGCGAGGACCCCCAGGAGGCAGCACAGAGCGCGCTTGTCCACGTCGCGAGGGGGTTCCGCGTGGCCTTTCGTGCTCCGCTTTCGGGGGGGCCAGGGGGGGCTGCCAAGCCCAAGCACGCAGGCCGCTGCCGCCGAACCGCACGCAGCGCTCGGCAACCCGCGCACCAGAGGTCACCCCTGCCCCCGGGTCGCTCCTCGCGTGTGGGCCAAGCTGGCCAAAGGCACCGTCGACGACCACGACGACGACGGCCACGACGACGACGGCCACGACGACCACGACGGCGACGGCGACGACGGCAAAGGAGACGACGACGACGACGACCGCGACGGCGGGACGGCGACGACGACAACGACGACGACGATGATGACGACGACGACGACGGCAACGACCCCGCCGACGACGCCGACGACGACGACCCCGCCGACGACGACGACGTCGACGATGCGCAGGATCTGCGCGCTCTGGCGGACCGGTGGCGCGACGGCGCGGCTAAGGGCGCCCGGCTGCTGGCCGCGGACGAGGCGGGCCGTGCACCATCGCCGCCGCCTGCTCCGTCGGCGACGTCGGCGACGTCGCCGTCGCCGTCGGCGGCGCCGTCGTCGCCGCTGCCGTCGAGATCGTCGTCGTCGTCGTCGACGTCATCGTCGTCGTCATCGTCGTGATCGTCGTCGGCGTCGGCGTCGTGATCGTGGTCGGCGTTGGCGTCGTCGTCGTGATCGTCGTCGGCGTCGTCGTCGTCGGCAAGGTCGTCTCCGTCGCCGTCGTCGTGATCGGCGTCGCCGTCGCCGTCGCCGTTGCCGTCGTCGTCGCCGTCGCCGTCGCCGTCGATGTTGTCGTCGTGGTCGCCGCCGCCGTCGGCGTCGCCATCGGCGTCGCCGTCGCCGTCGCCATCGCCGTCGCCGTCGTCGTCGTCGTCGTCGTCGTCGTCGTCGTGATCGTCGTCGGCGTCGGCGTCGGCGTCGTGATCGTAGTCGGCGTTGGCGTCGTCGTCGTCGTGATCGTCGTCGGCGTCGTCGTCGTCGGCAAGGTCGTCGCTGTCGTTGTCGTCGTGATTGGCGTCGCCGTCGCCGTCGCCGTTGCCGTCGTCGTCGCCGTCGACGTCGACGTCGCCGTCGATGCCTTCGTCGTGGTCGCTTCCGCCGTCGCCGTCGCCACCGCCGTCGCCGTCGCCGTCGCCGTCGTCGTCGTCGTCGTGATCGTTGTCGGAGTCGGCGTCGTCGTCGTCGTGATTGTCGTCGGCGTCGTCGTCGTCGGCAAGGTCGTCGTTGTCGCCGTTGCCGTCGCCGTCGCCGTCGTCGTCGTCGTCATCGTCGTCGTTATCGTCGTCGTCGTTGTCGCCGTCGCCGTTGCCGTCGCCATCGCCGTCGCCGTCGCCGTCGCTTCGCCGTCGGCGTCGGTGTCGGCGTCGTCGTCGTGACCGTGGTCGGCGTCGGCGTCGTCGTCGTCGTGATCGTCGTCGGCGTCGGCGTCGTTGGCAAGGTCGTCGTTGTCGTTCTCGTCGTCGTCGTCGCCGTCGTCGTCGTCGCCGTCGCCGTCGGCGGCGCCGTCGCCGTTGCCGTCGTCGTCGCCGTTGTCGTCGCCGTCGATGTTGTCGTCGTCGTATCCATCGCCGTCGCCATCGCCGTCGCCGTCGCCGTCGTGATCGTCGTGATCGTCGTCGCCGTCGCCATTGCCGTCGCCTTTGCCATCGTCGTCGTCGTCGTCGTCGTTGTCGTCGTCGTCGTCGGTGTCGTCGTCGTCGTCGTCGTCGTCGTGGTCCCGCCGTCGCGGTCGTCTTCTTCGGCATCGTCGCCGTTGTCTTCGTCGCCGTCGCCGTCTTGGTTGGCGTCGCCGTCGTCGCCGTCGGCGTGGTTCGATGGCGTCGAGGATGACGCAGACTGTACGATTATCTGGGAGCGCGCACCTTGCTGTGTGGGCCCGCGGGAGCGCTGGTCCTCTGTACGACAGAAGGCGCGAAGCAATTCCCGCATGATTAGTTTAAAACTATTGCGGGCCGTGTCCAAGCGAGAGGACAGCCCGTTCATTTTTACTTGCACCTTGCCGCCTCTGCAGCCCACCCCGAACCGAAGCTGTGAGCGAGGCAAGGTTTCTACTTCACAAAGTCGGGGTCGGATCAATTCCGCTCTGGAAATGGCGCAACGCAGGGCTGCTCACGATCCGATTCGATCCCGAATCCTCGATTCCGATCCCCAGAAATGCTCTCGTCGTGAGAAAAAAAAAAACACGGCGGGTGATTTTTTGCCTTTTTCGGCTTCTGGGGGCCCTCGCGGGGCCCTGGGACTGTCAAAGAACAATCCGTGATGAAAACCAGGTCCCCAGGAAAGGGTCGGTCGGGGCTTTAGGAGCCCCCGTATTGAAAAAGCCAAGGCATCGGACGTCTCGATCAGATCCCCAACACGAACCGATCCCCTCTCCGGCCCGCCTGGGGCCGAGGCCGATCTTCGAAGTCCCAAACGGTCCGACCCCGATGCGGTTCCGCGCCGATCTGGGCGCCAGGGGTCGACCCGAACAGTGTCTCGGCGATTTCGTGGGCCGTGTTCTTTTCGATTTCGTTGTGCAGCAGATGCGGATTGGAGTCAAAAGCAGGGAGATTGAACCCAAAACGAAAACGAAGACCACGGTTTTGGTCGAACCCTGTCAGGCGCTGTCCGATCCCTTTCGGGCCTGCCAGAGGGAGAGGTGAAGGGGGGAAGGCGGGAAGAGGAGGACGGAAGGCGCCTCTTGGCGGCACGATGCATAGCACATTGCACTGCAGCGCATGTCTCAGAGGATTGGCTCAACATGCCGTAGCGCAGCGCAGCATAGCATTGGGGTAGCATGCAGTAGGGGAGCAAAGTAGGACACCGATTTAGCAGCAGGTGCCCCACGTGCATGGATTTCTTGCCCACCTCTCCCTCCCCGATGGCCCTGGAAGCCCAAGCGCTGGGATAGCTCGGGAATGTCAAGATTCACGACAAACGTGCCCCTAGATAAATTGCGCCATGACTTGTTATCAAATGCGTCTATTGTCGCAGAAGAGAGCAGAGCAGAACATTGCACAGCACAGCATAGCACAGATTTCATTCCGCTGCATTGTGCAGCTCCAGAACGCGTCCCTGTAACCTTCGGCGGTAATGTTTTGGGCGGCCGCATTCTAACGTTTGGTGAGTGTTGTCGTCGTCAGCCATCTTCGCCATGGATCCGTACAGTGAGTTTGACATGTGCGCGCGGGGACGCGCGCGCGTGGCCTCCTTGTATCATTTGGCAGATTCGTCGGATGCGCGATGGTTGTAGTTTCGATATGGTCGCGCGTGTGGCCCGCCGCATGGCTTACTTTAACAGAAGCGGCACACACATATGGAAGTCTTATGCTTTGAGCAAGGGCGCTCTCATATCGTAGTTTCTCATTACGGGCGATCGGTTATTGTGATAGTCGAGTGCTCTTTGCTGAAATTCTGCAGGATGCACCCACCAATGTACTTTGACAGCTTGCGACATGCGCGCGCGGGGGCGCGCGCGTGGAGCCCATATTGTTTTATTTGGCTGCGACCCTTACAACATGCATTTGCAACTCGCACTTTATCATTTGGGATCCTGATTAGATCGACTTATGTGTACCGCATGGTTCTACTAGACAGGGATGACGGGGAGGGGGTAATGATGAGCGATCGTGCAGAATCAGTTAGGTAAAAAAATGCAGAACATCCGGTGGTCAACAACCCCTGTCTCGGGAGTGGAATGGGAATAGAGTCGGATCTCCCTTCAGTGAAGGGATGGAGGCAGTGCAATCTACATGGCGCAATCAACCTCGAACCTATGGAAATTGTCAATTCGGGCGCACACGCAAGTTGTACAACGACGCAAGGACCCTTCTCATTCAGATCCTTCGCTCGCGCGGGTGGGTGGTAATGGTGACGACGACATCGGCGACGGAGACGATGGTTATTGCGGTGGCGTTGATGACGATGATGACGACACGGGCGACAACGACGACATCAATGGTGACGACGATGGTGGTGATGACGGCGACGATAGCGATGGTGGTGAGCACGACGAAAATGATGACCATAATAAGTATGCTGATGATGTTGGTGATGCTGATGATGACCATGATGATGACAATGATTAGGAGGAGGAGGCTGAAGATGGTGATGACTATGGTGGTGATGATGATCACCTGGACTGTTGCAATGATGATGCTGGCGATGATGACGATGGCGCGGATGTGGATGATGAGGAAGCGCGCGTATAGATGCCGAAGCAATCGGATTGACAGACCAATGTATACTTTCAAATGTGCTTTGACGTATATACGGAGCGCATCGCAACCCGAAGGTGTTGCAATGATTCGGCATGCGCGCGCGGAGATCTTCGCATGCGGCCCGACTTCTGCTATTTGGCAGAATTGTAAAGGTGCATGGTGATTTTGACTTGATCGACATGCGCGCGCGTGTGGTCCGCATGGCCTCCCACGACAGGGAGCCGCCCATGAATTCTGGCGACGTTTGTGAGTGCGCTCGCAGATATCTGACAAACGCCACTATGTGCTGTATAATTCCAAACCGGCCTGTAATGCTGGGCCCTCTTGAACCAGCAGCGCCCCGCGTCTCGCTCCTGCCACCCCCCATCCTTCTCCGCCTCCCTTCCTCCCATCCTTTACATCACCAGTGTCATTCTGGCACGCTCCTCACGCGTTTCGTTGCCCCATGGGCGGCTCCTCGCACGGCCCCCGGGGACGCGACCGAGCGTCCCCGTTTTGACATTCCCTTTACGCGGCTCGTGCCCTTCAGCGCATGCGATCTCGGCGGGCGTGACCGCACGGCGCAGTCGAGCCCATGCCGCGTGCCTTAGGGAGTTCAGCATGAGGTCTCAGCGGGCGCGACGGCATGGCGTCCCCTAGCCCATGTCCGCACAGCCCCTCACATGTTTCGTGCCCTTCGAGGAACTTCATATGCGTCTCAGTGGGCGTGGCCGCATGGCTTCATCGAGCTCATACCGGCGCGTCTCTTTCACATTTCGCGCCCCCAGAGGGGGCTCCACCGACGGCCCCGGTGGGCGCCACCGCATGGCGCTCCCGAGCCCATGTCGGCACACCGCTCACACGCTTCGTGGCCCCAGTTCAAGGCTCCACGTACAGTCTCAGTGGGCGCGGCCGCATGGCGTACCCGAGTCCATCTTTTGCACATCCCTCACACGTCTCGCGTCCTTTGACAAACGTCACATGCGTCTCAGTTGGCGCGGCCGCATGGCGTCCTCGAGCTCATTTCGCTGCACCTCATACACGTTCCGCGGCCCCTCAGGGAGCTCCTCGCACAGCCCCTGTGGGCGCGACCGCTTGGCGTCCCCGAGCCTTTCCGGCAGGCCCCTCACACTTGTCGTGCCCCTTGGGGAACTGAACATGCGTCCCAGTGAGATCGGCGCGCTTCTCCACATTTCGTGCCCCCTCAGGGAGCTCCACCTGCGGTCTCAGTGGGCGCGGCCGCATGACGCCCGCACGGCATCTTCGAGCCTATGTCGGCATTCCCCTCGCACGTTTCGCATCCCTTAGGTAGATCAACATTCGGTCCCAGTGAGCGCATAGCATTCCCGAGCTCATCACGGCGCGCTTTTTTACACATCTCGTGCTCCCGTAGGAAGTTCTACCGAAGGCCCCAGTGGGCACGGCCGTATGGCGTCCCCGAGCCCATGTCGGCATACCCTTCACAGGTTTCGTAGTCTCTGCCAGGGGCCCCAGTTGCAGGGCTCTCGTGGCGCCACCACGCATATTTCAGCACACCCCTCACACGCTTCGTGGCCTCAGAAGAGAGCTTCACCGAAGGCCTCAATGGAAGGGTCTGCATGGCGACACCCCGCCCATTTCGTCGAGCCCTCAGCGGTGGTCGCATGCTGCCCCGCCCCATTTTGGCACACACACACACATACACACACCTCACGCCGTTCGTGGGCCCATATGAAGCTCCACCGAATGCCCCAGGGGCGGTGCTCGCACGCCCCATGGCAGGGTCCGCATGGCGCCGCCCCGCCGATGTCGTCGCTCCCCCAGGGGCTCCACCGAGGACCGAAGTGGTAGGGTCCGCATGGCGCCACCCCGCCGCACACCTATCACACGCTTCGTGTCCCGATGGTGGGGAGCTCTACCGATGGTCCAGAGCTCGCATGCCCCCTCGCCCCAATTCGTCGCACCCGTCACGAATTTCATGGCCCCATAGAGCGCTCCACTGAAGGTCCCAGTGGCGGCGGTTGCATGCTGCCCCGCACATTAAGGCACACTTTTCATTCGCTTCGTGGCTCCATACCGAGCTCCGAAAGTGTACGAAAGTCGTGTCTTAAGCAAACTGTGGGTTCGTTTTATTCACTGTGGTTGCCACAGGCACACACATGCAGGCCCGACGCGTATCATTGCCGCTGTCTGCGGCGCATTTTGGGCATACCGCGCTGTTTTCTGTCGCGCGTGGGCAATGTTGACGTCATGGACGAGCTGGCGCCAATTCTCTTCCCCATTTTCTGCGAGGAGTGCAAGAGAAGATGCGTTCCAAATTCTTGACGCTTCGCGTGTCCCCACCAGCCCATCCATAAACGATGCCCAGGCAAGTTCAAGAGATCAGGGAAGTGGGGGAGC
>CAUYUJ010010580.1:355634-398134 GCA_963575745.1 Prorocentrum cordatum
CTGGCTCGGGGGGGTCGGGGCGCGCCCGGGCAGGAGGAGGGATCTGGCCAGGGAGGGAGGCTCAGACTCAGCAGAGGTTTATGGCGGTGGTTCATCTCCTGCTCTCGCCCAGTCGGTCCTGGCATTCCAGCGCGCTGGCATGAACAAAAAGTCAGAGGCCTAGTGGTTGACACTGACACCAGTATCGGCCCTTGACCCCACCAGGGGAAGATGACATATTCTGACATATTCTGAATCTGGGTGCTCTCGGCCACACGAGGAGCCCGAGTGTTACCACCATCGCCGAGATCAGCGTCATCTTTCCTCGGTGGAGGCGCACTCCTGCGTTGGTGTTGGTGCCAATTTCCAGTCCCCGCCAAATAAACAAGTATGGCTTTCGTCGGTTTCGGCCAGTGGGGCCCTCGCTGGTCCCCGGGGCCGTCAACGAAACGACTTGGGATGAGCAGCCCGACTCTGGGGGAGAGTCGGGGCTGCCAGGGGCCCCGCATTGAGACAATCACACATCGGACCAACCTCCCTGCCAATACATACATATATATATATATACATCAACAGGTACGCATGCATGTTTATATGATATAAATGTACAGGTACACAAACATATATATATATACATATACATACACATATACATATACATATACATACACATATACATATACATATACATCTACATCTACATATACATATACATATACATATACATATACACATACATATACATATACATATACATATGCATATACATATACATATACATATACATATATACATATACATATACATGTACATATGAATATATATATATATATATACGCATACCGATCTGATGTTGTGCAGTCCGCGGCCCCAGAGTTCCTGAACCATTCCCCTGGGGTAGTTTTGCGTCCCGGATCCGTTCTTGATGGCCCCGGGGCCCGATCACGGCCCCCGCTTGCCGAAGTGAAGGAAGAACGCCGCGGTTGATGATATCGTCGGATGTCTTGGTACAGTGGGTTCGCGTTGTGTCCACGCGGCGGCGACCCCAGCGCGGGCGTTCAAGGTTGAACGCCGCCAGTGATCTGGAATCGGCGAACGCGGAACGATCTGGCAAGGCGATCGAAAAATCGCCAATCGTTCAGGGCTGAACGATCCACGCGGTGTCAGAAGCCAGCGCCTGGGTCGTCACGACACGAACCTGTCGTAAGTATCCCGCATGTTCGTGGACCCCAGGGGTGGTCCTAGCGTGCCGCCCGCCCTTGACGCGATTTCATTGTCCAGCGAGTCTTGGTGACCGATTCCTGCAGGCGAGATGCTGGTGGCGTGTTTGCGGTGGACAGGCTCTGAACCGCAACGGGAGCGTGCTGCAAAGACGGAGGAGTGGGGAGGCTCTTTGCCCCTCCCCTTCCTTTTTGGCAGTGTGCCTTATCGGAGACATGTGAAAGCCCAGGGGGCGGGGAATTTTGCAACACCGTCTTGGAGCACGCCTGAGATGGGGACGCAAAGACTTTGGGACCATGGCCGAGCAGCACATGTTGTCCCCAACTGACAGCGGCCGAGGTTGGGTAGGCGACCTTCGCCGCGAACCGGCAGCGCCCGCGGCGACACCGACAGCGAGGCCGAGTAGTCGATAAGGGCACGAATTGCTGCTGGCATTCGCCCCCATCCCAAACCTCCGACGATGTGCTTTTTCAACCCGCTCCCACAGAGCTCCCGACCCCTTCCCTGGGGGCATGTCTTCGTCCCAGGTCAACTTTTCTTGGCTCTGGGGCCCCAACTGAAAAAAAACAACGGAGCCCCAACTGGAAAAACTTGACGCAAATCGGGCCCACTGCGCCACGCCATCGGAGGCTAAAGAGGCCTGGCGTTCTTCCCGTCACCGCTTCGATCGCGCCGGCCGTCGGCACGCTCGCCCCAGCCGCCGCGCGCGGCGCTTGGCAGGACCCAGGCCCCTGACGCCGTGATTTTTTCACGACGTGGGCTCCCAGAGAGTTGGGCCCGTTCCGAGGGGGCTGGTGTTTCACCCCGACGAGCCGACGAGCCGTTCTGCGACGGTCCCACGGCCCGACGTGAATTCCCAGAGACTTGGACCCCTTCCGAGGGGATTGGTCTTTCACCCCGACGAGTCGTTGTTTGATGTTTCCCAGTGCGGGTCCCAAGAAAATACACCACCACCTCAAGTCCCCCTTTCTTCTGTAATTCCATCTTCCCTTCCTTCTTTCCTGGGAGAGGGAGGGGGTGAGTGAGGTGGTGGTGGACATTTTTGGGCCCCGCACCCAGGGCCCGGCGAGGCCCCCCAGGGGCTGAGAACGCCCTGCAAGCGCCCGCCCCGAGAGTTCTACAGCGCGATCTTCTCCAGGACCTTCCTAAGGCCTCCCGCCCGCGCCTTCGAAGAAGCAGCCTCCTTCTAATACTTCTTCCCCCCTCCCCCCCACATCCCAATTCTGCGCGGCGCCAACAAGAACCTTCCGCTGTGCTCTCTCCGTGCCTCGAGGGGCTCTGGGGACGCGGGGCCGCCCACCCATGGAGGCTCGGCGGGGCCTGCCTGTAGCCCGCGCGGGGCGCCCTGCAGCGGCGCTCCTCGCCGCGGCGGCGCGGGGCAGCGCCTGCGGCGCGCGATGGCCGAGCTCGCGGTGGCCGAGGCGGTGCGACCCTGCGGCGACGGCAGCGGCCTTCACACCCAAAGCATCCGACGATGCATCGCGGATGCATCAGCGATGTGGCGAGTTCCTCCGACCCCATCTGCTCCGACCCCATCTTGCCAGCCCCTAGAGAGATTTTGAACACGACCGCTGCGCTGCATCCTTGGAGCACGTTAAAAGTGTCAGAAAGCAGAGTGACCCCGTTCTCGTTGGGATGAAGTCCCTTGCAAATTCTGTTCCAACTCGCCTGATGGTACCTGCTAGGCCTTTTGAGAGAAAGAGAGAGAGAGAGAGAAACAAAAAAAACACAGAGAGAGGAGGAGCAGGGGGAGGAGGAGGAAGAGGAAGAGAGAGAGAGAGAGAGCGAGGGAGAGAGAGCCGATGACGGCCCGCCTCGGGCCGAGGGTCCCCCCCGAAAGGTATCCGCCACGGCGGCCCGCAGTTGCCCCAGGGCCAGCCCAAGGCGGTCCCTGGACGGTCCCGAGAGGCTCTCAGTGTGAGCGCCTTCGATCGTCAAGCAGTGACGAAGCGTCCTGGCGTGCCGAGAGGCCTACCAAACAATGTTATAATCCCCTTTTTTGGTTTCCACGAAACGTTCTTGGAACATTTCTGGCCGAGACTGTCTTGTTTAAGCACATCGTGCTAGGCCTATAGAAATGCCGGGACGGTCGGTCCCTGCTCAAGATCGGCGTCACCCCAACATGCAGTGGAGACCCATGCCAAGAAACACCCTGCTCGCCTCCAGGGTGCCCTGGGTTTCGATGGTTTTGCGACGGAAAGCGTAACGTTCCCACACCAAAAATTCATTGACTTCGTGGGGTCTCAGTGTTGGGTTTCTTGTGGAAGGTTTCTTGTGGAAGGTTTCTTGTGGTCGGGCCCCTACTGTACTAATATTGTGTGCGCGTCGCCGCCCAAAGGGGCGACGCGCGCGCCGAGAGACCTTGCAGTGTAGACTCCGTGGCGGGCGCTTTCTGGCCGTACACCGCTCGGGAAACGAGATACGACAAGATGGTGATATCACATGCTTGGGTCGGGCGCACGCCCAGACCCCGGGTTTGTTTAGTCCCTCGGATGGGCAATGTTAGGTTAGAGGCGTTCGGTCATGTTCGTCGGCTCGAGCGTCGAGGTTCGAGCGTCAAGGTTTGAACGTCGAGGTTCGAGCGTCGAGGTTCGAGCGTAGAGATTCGAGGTCCGAGATTCGCGCGTCGAGTTTCGAGGTTCAAGCGTCAAACCCAGACATGCTCGCGTCGCCAACAAAAACAAGACCATCATTCTTCTGCTATTTTCGGCCTCTGGGGGCCCTCGCTGGGCCCCGGGACACCGGGTCTGTTCAGTCCTTGAGAGGGGGGATATCAGGTTCGAGGTCTTCGGACATTTTCGTCAGTTCGAGCGTCAATGTCCGAGGGTCGAGCGTCGAGGTTCGAGGTTCGAGGGTCGAGGCAGCGATCCGGGAGGCCTGCCGCCATTTTCGGCTTCTTGGGCCCTCGCTGGGCCCCAGGGCCGTCAAGAAAACATTCGCTATGAAAAACCGACCCTGGGGAAAGGGTCGTGATTTCCGGGGAGCCCGTGCTGAAAAAAATCAGGATGCCGTCTGTCTGGGTTCGAGGTCCCTCGGAGGCCTAGAGGTTCAGGGGCAACGACAGCGTGAGGCTTCGAGGTTAGAGTTAAGTTGGGCATGTCCTCTACAAGAGGAATATCCAAAAATAGTCAAAAAATAGCGAGGGTACGATTTTTCGACTTTCAATGTTCTAGCATTTTTTGATCATTTTCCATGTTTCGTCCAAAATCCGCCTGTAGGGGGACACGCCCGACCTAAGGCTTAGAGTCGAGGCTAGAGGTTCGAGGCTTTAGTTTGTTACCGTAGGTTCTCGGCTGCTTTCCAGCCGCGGGCTGCTTTCCAGGGGTGTCAGACCCTTCCCGAACGGCCGCCGGAGAGGCGAGCTATGGCCCGAAATCCACCAGGGGGCAGGCTCAGGGGGGATGCATCGATAACCAATTGCCCCTTTATCGCCACTGGAGAACGTTCCTATATTTCTGGGCGATGACGGGCGTGACAGGCGACGGCGTCGCCGTCTGGGAACGTCCAGGAATAACCCAAAACACTCCAGAGGTCAGCCGAATCGTGACGTTGTCCAGGGAGGGAGGGGGGGCGGGCCGGGGCAGGTAGCGGCCGCTATGGCGAAACATAAAACGCTTTCGTAGGGGCCTGATGGCCCATCCCGCCCAGCAGCGTGCAGAGTTGCTATCGGGGGCGACGCGCCGATCTATCGGCAGTGTACGGCCGATTCCAGCTCGGTGGCCTCCCCCCCCGTGAGCCGCTCCCCTCGATCGTTCCCTCTCAGTCAGGAGGGGCTCAAGAGGCAATGGGCCCTGGAGGCGACAGGGCTTTTTTGTCGGATCAAGGTTTCACTTTTGTATTGTTGGGTTCCGTCGCTGCTTTGTTTTCTTGTTGGTTCTGTCGCAGCCTTTGTTTTTCCCATTCTGGTTTGGGTTCCGATTTTGGCGCAGTGTTTGTTCGGCCTCGGTGAGCAAGTCATATCATTTCACCGTTGCCATTTTCATTCGCAAGATGTTTCGCCCACTACGGGCTCAATGCACCAAGTCGCTTGGTCTGCCAAGTCTGCATCGCCGTTTCATCACCGATGCGACGCAATTTGGAGCCCTCCATTCTCCGTTTTCCTGCACCCCATCGGCGACGTGGTGCGATCATCCGGCCCCGCCAGTAGCTCGGCGTTTTTTGTATTTCGCAAACTGGTGCTCGCAAGCTCGATTGCGACGTGGCTCGACTTCCCTCTGGCCTGGACGTTTGAGGAAGAGGAGGGCTTGGAGAAAGGGGGGAGCGGCCACGGCGTTGGCGACGACGACGACGACTCAAACAGAAAAGACCCTCACACGCCGACAGGGACGGCGATTGGAATTCCATCGGCTTCCAGACTCAGGATTCCTGATCCAATGGTTCCTTTTCCAACGCCCTCACCGTACGGAAGACGTTGCCGAGCCTCGGTGGCGAAAACTCCGTATGGCCTGTTTGTGGCTCGAGCTCATGTCTCTAGGCCTCCCATATTGGGTCCGAGTAGATGGGGTTGGAGGATCGGGCCGCATCGCCGATGCATCGGCGATGTGGCTCGACGTGGGGCCCGATTCTCTCCACGCCGACGCATCGCCGATGAATTGACGATGCGGCGCGATCCTCCGACCCCCTCCACTCCGACCCCATCTGGGAGGCCTCTGCTCTCGTGCCGAAGGATGCGCACCGGCCCCCCCGGAGCGACCGCCGGCACAGCGGCCACGGCCTTCCGCGTGCAGGTCGGGCCAGGCGCCGCCGTCGGCGTCCACCGGCTCCTGCGGCAGGGCCTCGGCCTCCTGCTGGTGGTCCGCGCGGGGCCTTCGAGCGCCTCGGGCTCCCCGCGCTCGCCGGAGGCCAGAAGGGCACACAGCAGGGCGCTGCCAGAAGGGCCTCGCCTTCGAGGGATCTGGACGTGGCCTTCTATTCCTGCCTCTCTCTCTCTCTCCCGCTCTCTCACTCTTTTTTTTGTTATCTCGTTTTTTGTTGTCTCTCTCTCTCTCTCTCTCTCTCTCTCTCCTCGATCGAAGGTGAAGATGATTAATAATCATAATGCTAATACGCATAGCAATAATCAATCCCATCAGGGCGAACAATCATAATAGCCATACTACTAGTAGTAATAATCATAATACATACGACTGCGAAAAAGACGAATCATAATGTCAATACTAATCGTATTACAATGAAGAAAAGTATGAATCATATTTGAAGCAGACTAATGCTATCAATAATAGTAATGATAAGAATATTGATGATAATGATGATACTAATACTGGTACTATCTATCTATCTGCATTAACCTACACTTTCGACGGTCCGCGCGGATTTCCTGGAACTGCGCTCGGCCCACCGCGGCGCACGGAGCGCGCCGAGGGTGGCCCTGCCAGCGGAAGCAGCCAGAAGAGGCCAAAGCTTCGGCCCTCCGAGAGGTGCCAGCTGTCTTGGACCCAGGGCCTCCCAGACCGAGCCGCACGAGCCCCGTTCAAAACAGAGAAAACAACAAATAACACGGGGGCCGACCTCGGTGCGCCAGCTGCCCGCAGCAGGTTCTCTCGCAGGGCCCTCTCTCGCACGCGGCGCGCTGCGCCCGCGGCTCTTTCGAGTGCCGCCGCGTGAGGTCGCCGTGTGTTCTCTCGCGTACAGTCAACCCGCATGGTAAGGCTGGGCGGCCTTCCCAAGGTTGGCAACTTCGCTGGCTGCGCCCCGCTCGAAAAGCTTCGGAATGGGCGTCCAAGGCCCTCGCGTCCTTGTCGCGCATCCTTCTGATACGGGCCGGCTGTGACCCAGAATCCCGACGTCATGACTTTTCGCTTATATCGTCGGCCCCCAAAGGTCTCGACCGGCCAGAGATAGCGAAAAGCCTTCCGTCGTGATTGTCTCAAGACTCGAGGGGGTTTGGTAGCTTAGACCTCCTCTTCCTGCGCCGCCCGCGCGAACACGGGCACTGGACGTCCGCGGGCAGCATGTTTCCCCCCGGCACCAGGGCCCCCTCCCCGCACCCCTGGGCTCAGGGGCAACGTGAGGGGGGGGATAGGCCCACATCGGCCCCCAGTCGCCCATTCATCGCCGATAGGGGCCCGACAGGCCACCCATCTCAGGAACTTGCGGGTTCGCTATCGGCGGCGTATCGCCGATCCATCGGCGATGTACTGCCGATTCCGGGTCGATGTTTCCATTCCTGAGCCTCTGGCGCGGCGCCGGAAAAGCTTGCCGTCCTCGGAGACGTCCGCTGCTCAAGTTCACACGTCATTATGTGTGTCCTTCCGCCCTCTCGTTTCTGGCGCTTCGAGCGCAGCGCGCTCAAAAGCACGATGGAGCGAAGAGCGCCCGGCCAGAGCCCTGTCGTCGAACGTCACCTGCTCGGACGTCTCGGCCAACTGCGACGAGTGGACTGGTGACTGCGACACGATGTTCTGCCAGGGGTGCGAGATGGAAGGCGTCTGCGACACAACTTGCGGCATCAGCACCACCAGTGTCTGTCCAACGACCTCCGAGTCGAATTGCTATCAGGCGCTCGACACCCAGACGTCCAGCACATGTGCCACGCTAGACTGCGATACTGAATGGGTCAACTCACCAGGTAGCTGCGACACCTACTGCGACTTTTGCACCCCGTCCCAGGAGCCAGCCTGCTATGCCTGTGAGGTCCTCCTTCCCACAGACTGCAGCTACCCCGCTTCCGAGATAGGTGTCTACTGCTGGACGCAGTGCTCAATCGACTACTGCGTGAAAACGTCGACGAGCAGCTCGAGCACAACGGTCACCTCGACTATCACCCCGTGCGTGGACTTTGTGCCAGCGCATTTTGGATACGCTGGGGTGACCGGCTGGGAAGACAGCAATGGCTACGATTGCTCATTTTACTATATCAACGACTGCTTCCCCAACAGTGACCTCGCGACCAGGTTCGAGAACTATGACATGACGGCAAGCGAAGCGTGCTGCTCCTGCGGCGGCGGGATGAAGGGCTATTCCTCTACCACGGAGACCAGCACCACCTCCTCGTACTGCGAAGATTGGAGGCCTGCTTCGGAAGACCACTGGTACATCGAGAGCACCAACAAGGACTGCGGCTACCTCGCGTACTTCTGCCAGGAGGCCATCGCTTCCATGGCCAGCTTCGGGCAGACAGCCACGGAGGCCTGCTGCTATTGCGGTGGAGGAACAGGTTTCACCCACACGAACACCACGACCACACATACCTCCAGCAGCAGAACTTCGGTCACGAGCAGCTCCACTGACATCACCCACACGTCCATGTCTTCGTTTTCAACCACGCTCACGTCATCCTTCTCCGCCACTTCCTCGACCACCATCTCCACATCTTCTCGCACCACCGCCTCCACAGTCACACGTTGCGAGGATTGGGTCCCTCTCATGATAGGGCTCACAGAGAATGCGTGGTACGACTCCGGAGGGGCGACGTACACCTGCGAGTTCTACGAGAGCAACAATCTCTGCGGCACAGGGGACGACCTGGATAATTTTGGCAGGACGGCCGACGAGGCGTGCTGCGCCTGTGGCGGGGGGGTGAATGTAGCGTCTACCACCACGGGGACGACCACGACCGCCACGCGGTGTGCGGACATGGTCCCCGCCGGTGCAGGGGGGTACTGGTACGACTCCAGGGGGACCTCTTACACCTGTAGCTGGTACGCCCACGGCGACTGGTGCACCAGCCAGGCGTCAGCATCGTCTGACACATCCCCATCCCCACTGGGCCATGGTATCTCAGCCGAACCAGCCCAACCTCCTAGGTGGGGGTAGGCCCCGCGAAGCCCGAAGGAACAGGCATACGTCCTAGGTGGGTAAGTCGGCCAGTGGGGCCATGGCCACGCCAGTGGGTATGAGTATCGGTTGCGCGATGCTCAAGGCGCCCTCGTACCCCAACTTTGGTTACACGGCCGAGGAGGTCTGCTGCACCTGTGGCGGCGGCACCGGCGTCACGGCCACCAAGACGACGCGGACCGCGAGTTCCACGGCCTCCACATACACTTCCACGATTACGTCCACCTCCAGCCTCTCGAGCACCAACTCGATGTCCACGTCGTCGAGGACGTCCACGGGGACAACGAGGAGCGACACATCGTCGACCACCGCCACAACTCACAGCGACACCTCCTCGACGCCGACGACGGACTCCTCGACGCTGAGCTTGTCAAGCTCGACCAGTGCGACCACCTCATCTGACACCTCCAGTTGGTCCGAGACGTCCACCAGCACGATCACGTTGAGCTCGTCGACGTCGGCCACCACGTCGACGACAACACGCACAATGTCGACAGTAACCTTGTGTGCCGATTACGTGCCAGAGAACGAGAGCAAATGGCATGACTCGCTCGGGGACCGGTACGACTGCGGATGGTACGAAGGCAATAGTGAACATTGTGGAGAATTTTCTGCGTTCCAGAATCCGAAGTTTAATAGGACTGCGAACGAGGCCTGCTGCGTGTGCGGTGGCGGTGTCCACCGCACGGAGACCGCCACAGCCACGACGACTTCCACGACCATTCGGAGAAGGAAAAAGGCGTAAACTGAAATTTTCGAAGGTCTGCGCGGGTATTTTAGTTCGGCGCTGGTCTCCCTCAGCGGCGCGCGGAACGATCCAGGGGTGCCGCCAGAGTTGCCGCTAGGGGGCCCTGCGCCGATCCAAGAAGTCCGCGCGGAGCTCCAAAATTTTAAGTTCATGCAGTTATTTCTTCTTCGAGCCGTGTGCTTCGATTGGCAGCCGGCCCCTCAGGAGGCCTGGTCCGACGGGGATGGCAACAGCTGCAGGTACTATGAGCGGGAGCTGCTGGTCATCAGTATCGTTTAACCGACCCCTGTCCCCATCCCCATCCGGACCCCCATCATCTCAGCACCCCAGTTGGGGCTATACGCTATACCCCCTCGGAACCCGAAGGGGTCACGACCTGTATGGTCCAGGGTCTGAGCCCCCCCACATGCTGATACCATCGCCGCCCCCCCCCCCCCCCCCGCGCGATGCCCCCCCCTTCCCCCCTCCTGTGAGCGTGGTGTGGTGGTGTCTTCTCCTGTGGGCGTGCGGTTGTTGGTATGCTTTTCGGCCCTCCCCCCCACCTCTCCCTGTGGATAAGTATGGTGTGATGGGTGGTGGCGGAGGTGGTGGTGGTGGTGGTGGTGGTGGTGGTGGTGGTGGTGGTGGTGGTGGTGGTGGTGGTGGTGGTGGTGGTGGTGGTGGTGGTGGTGGTGGTGGTGGGGGTGGGGGTGGGGGTGGTGGTGGTGGTTGTGGTCGGGCCCCCTTAAGTAGAAGGAGGAGAAGGAGGAGGAGGAGAAGGAGGAGGAGGAGGAGGAGGGCGGGCAGGAGGAGGAGAAGGAAGTGGAGGAGGAGGAGGAAGATGAGGAGGAGGAGGAGGAGGAGGAGGACGACGACGACGACATCAGCGTCGGCCTCGGCATTGGCATCGGCACAGGTGTCGCCGTCCAAGACATGACGTAAAACTGTACACTTGATGGTGGGGAAGTGCCAGTCTGTAATTGTGCAGAACAGCCGTAATCAGTTTGGGATGGGCGCTTCAGACGGTGTTGCGGTGCTTCAGGGAGCCGGAGCGGACGGTGTCTTTCTTCGTCGTCGTCGTCGTCGTCGTCGTCGTCGTCGTCGTCGTCGTCGTCGTCGTCGTCCGTCGTCCGTCGTCGTCCTCGTCGTCCTCGTCGTCGTCCTCGTCGGTCGTCAGTCGTCGGTCGTCGATCGTCGGTGTTGTCGTCGTCGTCGTCGTCGTCGTCGTCGTCGTCGTCGTCGACGTCGACGTCGACGTCGTCGTTGTGGTCGTGGTCGTCGTCGTCGTCGTCGTCGTCGTCGTCGTCGTCGTCCTTCCCCTCCTCCCATCTGGGGGGAATGGGGGGGGCGCCGAAGGACCGTGAGACCCATCCCATCTGGGGGGGGGGGGGGGCTGGGAGCCCGGGATCATATATCACCGTGTTGGGGGGTAAAGCGGCCAGTCGGGCCCAGGCCACGCCGTTGGAGATGTGGGTCGGTTAAAAAACGATGCTCAGGTCAGAGGCACCTGCTCCGAGTCTGCGAACGACGGGATGACGGCCATCCAGGCCTGCTGCGTCTGCGGCGGCGGGGTCAGCCGGACCGACGCCGTGACATCCCCAAACCTCCGGCGACTCGACACTTTCGAGGCTCGGGGCCCCGGAACCTTTCGACGGGGGTCAGCCACTCGGCAACCTGAGTGCTGCTGCAGAGCCACTCGGCCAGAGCGTCAATTCATGGTATGAACCATGATGGAAACAATTTTTTCGGCCACAGATTTCAGCAGCAGGCGTCCAGATGCTGGCCACGAGGTGTGAAGGCGCCCCGTGAGAGTTCAGACAGCTTCCGTGCCGCTGGCGATGCGATGCGATGCAAACGGGGGCACAGCCAGAACGCCTGATCTTGCATGATCCTGCAGAGCCAGGGTTGCATTGACCTGGGCTCCCGCGCAGGATCCTGCAGGATCATGCAGGATCCCAGGTGTGCATTGACCCGCGTCAGTAGAAGCCCGACCCCAGACTTGGGCGCCGATTTTTCCCACACCGGGCGTTTCAGCTCGGTTTCGGGCCCTGGCACCGATCCGGCTCGAAACATGCCGCAGAAATATAGGGTCCAGGGTTCTGGTCGAGTTTTTTGTATGAGGAGGCAATTTTCTCGTGACGCCGAATATCAGATTTCCTTGGGACCGTTTTTTTCAGGTTGTGTTTTGGCAGTCCCAGGGTCCGACGCTGGCGCTCGGAGGTCGAGCAACTGCACAAAAGTTTCAGGCCCGATCTGTTCGAGTCTCTGGAGATTTGGGTCCTCCTCCTCGGGGACCACCAGCATCCAGGCCTCCTAAATTGGGCACGAGCAGATGGGGTCGGACGTTCGCGCCGCATCGGCGATGCAGCGGCGATGCGGCTCGATGAGGATCCCGACTGTCTCCACGCCGCCGGCGCCGATGCATCGCCGACGTCGCCGATGCATCGGCGATGCGTCGATGCGGCGCAATCCTCCAGCCCCGTCTACAGTCAAGACGTTGAAATGATGACTGCCCTGGGCTCGGGAAGGACTACGACTTTCGGGCCGTTCCTCAGGTCGAGGTTGGGGAACCCCTTCGTGTCCAAGGCACGCCGTGGCGAGGAACGCCCCTCCGCTACTTCTTCGGCGCCCCTTATGGCAGCACGATGGTTGCACTCGGACCCAGTTTCCATGGCGCCAACATCGCAGAGCGGATTTCGCTCGGAATACGATCGGATGGGCCCGGAGAGTCCTGGACAATTTCGCTCCGGATTGCGAGGTGAATTTCGTGCGGATTTGTTTGGGGCCAGGAGTGAAGACTACAAAACATCCACGCGAAATTCACTTCGTTTTTCACTCGCCGCTTCGGGGCTCTGCATAGTCGGAAATTCACGCAAAAATCCGCTGCAGCACGTCTGCAAGGTCGGTGCAGGGACAATTTGGGAGGCCTCCACAGCACCACCCGGTCGCCCACCACCTGGTCCGCCACCACCCTGTCCGCGACCTCCACGCGGACGCCGCTGCTGGCCGACGGCGCCGCCCCTGGCGCCGAGGAGACCTCCTCGGCGGCGGTGCTGCAACTGGCCCTCGTGCTCGGCCTGGCCGCCGCTGGCCTGCTTGCCGCTTAGGCGGCCGGGCTCCTCCTGAAGTTCGGTCGCGGCAGCCAGTGCGGGCAAGATCTATCCAGTTGCGCTGCCGCGCGATTCCGCCAGCGCGCTCGGGCGGGCGCGGGGAGTGGGAGGCTCTTGGGGGGGGGATAGGGGCCACGGAACCCCCCTTGGTCACAAAAGCAAGCGCATCGTGCCCCAATCATCGCTTCGCACATGGCGGAAGGGCCTGACGCACACCAGCCGCTGCAAAAGCGGGTGCGGCTACGAGCGTTGGCCGGAGTCTCACTCGATTGAAATCAAATTGGCCATGCCGTGGTCGGCGTTTTGGGGAGAGCGCCGATGTCGGCCAGATCTTCGGCCTGGTAGGGGCCCCAAACCCTTGTGTGTTCCCGCTCTCGCCGCTGCGAACAGAGCCGACGTCGAGAATGTATGCCCACGTTTGAATCCATATCCACTGCGTCTCGGTTTTTTGGGGCTCCCCTCCCTGGAATCCGGAGGCACAGTGGATAAGGATTAAAACCTGGCCTTCCGAGAGGCCAGACTTTATCCATATCTACCGCGTCTCGGTTGTTTCGCGCCCCATGGATTTCCTGCGTCCTTCGTTCCTGATGCGCCTGCGCCTTCGCGCGCGTATTCCGTTCTGGCTGGAGGGTAGAGGCGGCGCGCACACATGGGCGTGGCGCGACGGGGCAGGCCTTCTAAGCAGGCGGGGGATCAGAGAAAGCCGTGATTTTCAGACAAGGGCCTGGAAGTTTCTACACAGGCTTCTCAGAAGCCGGGGAGGCTGCTTGGAAGCTCCTTGCATTCTTAGAAGCTCGCCCGTCTTCTTAATAGGCCGCCCGCCTCGCGCTACCCCTCGCGTCAACAGGGCATACATGCCCTGAGATCCAGGGTCCAGGACTCCTGTCATGGTTTGCCCCGCATCCAAAGTGGGATGATTGTTTTCTTTGCACCCCGCCGCGTAGGAACCTCATCCACCGCCCCTCTCCTCCTCTCATCACCGTCCCACCACCAGCATCATCACCTTGATCATCATCACTCACTCACTCTCTCACTCGCTCGCTCGCCCACTCTCTCACTCACTCGCCGCCACACCAGGGTTATTACCATCATCATCACTACCATCATCGTCTCACACGCACCCACGCACAAACTCACACTCTCTCACACACCAACTTACGCACTCATCATCTTTCGACATCCTCTCCTCATCAGCAACATCATCACTCATCATACCCATCACACCATTAACACCACTAGCATCATCCCAGCATGGTCTTCGGCCATCATCATTACACTCACACTCACTCACGCACTCACACACGCACACAGTCAACTTGAGGACCTCTCGATCGGGAGTCTCGTTTGTGAGTGAATCGCGGAGAAGTCTCGAGCGGGAGCCCCCTCCCTATGGGTCCCGCACCTCACGTGTTTGATCCCATCGGGTCATCCTCAAACTTGCAATTGTCGTCGCTTCTGGGGTCGCCAGGCGGGGGAGGAGGGAGGAGGGCGAGGAGGAGAAGAGGAGAAGTACACGGGGCGCTGTCTCGTGAAAACGAGGACCCAACACCACAGGATGGTTGGGAAGAGTACGTCGGACTTCTCGGTGCTTGCCAAGAAGAGGCAGCACGTGCCGCACACGTGCCAATGGTCGGGGGCAGCGGAGGGGGGCAGAGGCTCACGGCGGGGTGCATCGACCCCTAATCGCCCAGTGACCGCCGATAGGGGCCGGATAGTTCCAACCCGCTCAGAGACGCGCGGCTTCGCTATCGAGGGCCCATCGGCGATGCATCGCCGATTCCAAGTCGATATCCCCCCCATTATCGGCGGCGAGCGATTGGGGGTCAAGTGAGAAGGAGAAGGCTGTCTCAGAGGGTTCGGAAGCCCCCCCAGCCTCCTGAGAAGTTTTCTGAGCCTTCCCAGAAGACAGAACAACTTCTCACAAGCCGCGAGGGCTTCTGAGCAGTCCCGCCGCCTTCTGAGAAGGCCTTCTCCTTCTCAATTTCCCCCTCGCTCGCCGCCGACACACAGGCGGGCCGCTGAAGAAGAAACCCTTTTTGTTAGGGAGAGGCTCAGTGTTCCTTAATTGTGTTGAAGTTTGTCTTATGTTCTGCCTAGGTGTTCTATGCGAATTCGAAGTTCAACTTATTGAAAAGGGGCCTCGTTCCTTATTCAGCGTTCCTTAAGTCACCCCCCCGACTGTAAGCCAGACCGCCAGACCCTTGCCGTTCCACCTCAGATGGTGGCTCCCGGGCACCGAGAGATCTCTCGAGGAGCAGCCTGGCGCGGGAGCCGCTTCCCCCGCGGCGCTCTGGCGACATCCCCAATCTGGGCGCGAACGAGCCCGTGGAACACCCCTTGCCGTTCCCGCCCTTGAGAAAGTTATAATATCATGAGTCTGATGAGTGGTCTGATTGTGAATGGGTCTAGGCGTCAGTGGTCTCACCCTTGGTGGGTCCGAGTATGTGTACGAGTGGGTCTGACTGCGGGATTTGCGCATGGGTGGGTCTGCTTATGATTGAGTTTGTGTGTGGCTGAGTCTGAGCAAGAGCGGTCTTAGTGTGAATATTCGAAGTGAGACTGATTGTGAGTGAGTCTGTGTGCAAGGGGATCTGAGAATACGTGATCAGAGTGTGAGTGTGTATGAATGCGAGTGAGTCTGGTTGTGAGTGAGTCTGAGCATGAGCGTGCTTCAGTTAGGTGAGTCTGAGGGTGAGTGAGTTTGAATGTGAGTGTAAGAGTGTGTAAGTGCGTTTGAGCATGAGTCAAAACGCTGAGTTCGAGTGGGCTCGAGTCTGAGCGAATGTGAACATGGACTGGACTGTGTAGTTATGGGGAGTGAGGCAGGAGGAAGCGGGACTCAAGCAGGACTGTGCATCGGGCTTGCCCACGTGCGGGCTTTCAGGACGAGGGTGCTGAGCCACTTGCGGTTCATTGGAGTATAGCGCCACATACATAGTCTTTCCCAGTCCGCCGGGAGGGACCCGCGAGGCCAGGAAGGTCGAGGCGGCAATCTCGTGAAAGAAAATTACCCTGGCGACGTACCCAATCCCTGCGCAATGCGGGGCAGGAGTCGCTTGGGAGGTTTGACGAGAAGGCGGCGACGTGACATGGACGCATATACTTCTGCGAGCGGCATTCGGACGGTTCGCAGGTCCCCAATCAAGGGAAAAACGATGAGTAACCGAGTGAACCCCTGAGTCACTAAGGAAAACGCAAGGTCCAAGAGGAGACTGTGGGCAAGGGGCTTGAAACGTCGGCGGGGCAGCAACAACATGACATGGTCCCCCCAGGGACGGCGAGGTCCCGCTCAGGTCCGCGCACTGCCTCATTCCGCTGGACCCACCAGCAGCCCTCGAACGTGGCGAGCCCGCCAGCAGCCCTCGAAAGTGGCGACAGTTTCGCAGATCGCAGCTCCCCAGGGACGGCGAGGTCTCGCTCAGGTCTGCGCGGTGCCTCACTCCGCTGTTCCCACCAGCAGCTCTCGAAATTGGCGACAAATTCGCAGATCGCAGCCCCCCAGGGACGGCGAGGTCTGGCTCAGGTCTGCGCGGTGCCTCATTCCGCTGGACCCACCAGCAGCCCTCGAAAGTGGCGACAATTTCGCAGATCGCAGCCCTCCAGGGACGGCGAGGTCTCGCTCAGGCCTGCGCGGTGCCTCACTCCGCTGGACCCACCAGCAGCCCTTGACAGTGGCGACAATTTCGCAGATCGCAGCCCTCCAGGGACGGCGAGGTCTCGCTCAGGCCGGCCGGCGCGGTGCCTCACTCCGCTGGACCCACCAGCAGCCCTTGACAGTGGCGATAGATTCGCAGATCGCAGCCCCCCAGCGAGGGCGAAGAGAGGGCAGGAGGAGGGAGGAGGCGGGAGGACGGAAGGACGCGCGAGCAGTGCTCTATTCAAAGCGAATGCCCAACCAAGGAGGGTTGGGAGACAGAAGGATGAGGCGGAGGCACCACACTAGTCACAATAACTCCGCCATTACGCATGTCGTAGTTAGGGAACACTACCCTCGACGAAGCACCAGCCCCACGGAGGGGGTCGGAAGCTCCAGGAGCCAACGCGGTTCAGAAAACGTTGCGCCAGAGGTCTGGGTTCCAGCCGTGTTCACCAGGCTCGCCCGCTGAAGGCTTTAACTTGTCCTGCAGCACGCACTTATCCTGCCCCTCTTTCCACCCCCCTTCCTCCGTCCCAGGAGAGAGATATCGTGTTGGGCACGGCAAGGTTTTCGATCAAGAACACTTTTTCGGTCGGCGGATCGGGAGCGGGCCCCTTCCGGTTAAGAGCTAGGCGGGGCACGCGAAGCCCTAATTGGGGAGACAGGGCGCGGGCGGGCGGGGCCTCAGGCGGCCCGAGGGTGCAGAGTACAGGCGCTCGATCAAGAACACACCCATCTCGAATATACACTGCAACAGGACCAAGCCCCGGACCCCCGTTTCTAAGTTCGCGGAGGCCGACCTGGCGGAGCGCCAGTTGGTTCGGACAAAACGCCCACAGTTACCAGAAGCCGCCTGCGCGCAAATCTGAACGTTGAAATCGGGGGCGGGGGGTGGCGTTGCTCTTTCTACATATTGGTTTGTATGTTTTTTTTGGGGGGGGGGGCGGGGTCAGACAACGCCGGTATGAATCGACACTGCTCCCTGCACAAATTCGTGCACAATCTGACGCGTCGGAGTCCGACCCCCCCGCGCTAAGCGGGGTCGCTGCACGCAGAGGTCTCTCCTTCATGCCCTCTGCCAGGTCGAGGTCCTCCTCGATGAGACTAACCTGCAGGCGCCAAACAACTTGCTCGCTAGGGGGCTTCCCAGGGGATCAGCATCGTCTAACCGATCCCCATCCCGACTGTCCCATAGCATCTCAGCCCCCGCAAGGTCACCCGTCCAGGTGGAAATTCGCCCCGCGAAACCCGAGGCAACCAGCACATGTGATCTAAGGCTCCGCCCCTCCCCTCTTCCCCTCCCCCCAAAGCTAACGGGATCGAGCCCCCCCGCCCCCCCCGCTGGATGGGTACTCCCCGCCTCCATGTGGTCGTGATCTTGGGCGTCGTCGTCTTTTGTTGTCGTCGTCCTCGTCGCCCCCCCCCCTCATCCCATCAGGGGTGGGCTGTGAACCCTGCGACCCATCCCCCCATCTGGGGGGGGGTGGCCTGTGAACCCTCGACCCTGGATCATACATCCCCACCTGGGGGGGGGTAAGTCGGCCAGCGGGGCCAAGGCCGTGCCAGCGGGCAGGCATAGGGACTCGCTTGTACGATACTCAGGTGCTCAGGAGAGGGAGGGAGGGAGGGAAAGGACAGAGGGGCAGGGGGGGATGAGAAGCAGAACGAGGTGGAGCGGGAGCAGGGTGAGGCGCAGGAGGACGACATCTGACGGCCGCTTTCTTGGTTCCTCCAGCGCGCCAGCGGCGAAAAAGCCGAGCAGGGGCACCGCCGAGATGAGTCGTCCACAAGTGTGGACACACGACGAAGACGGCCACCACCACCATGGCGACGGCCTCGGCGACGACGTCCACGACGTCCAAGACCCTGGCCACCCCGGAGATCCGACGTTGCGAAAAGTCACGATCGGAGCTCCAGACCCGACGTTTCTGCGGCATCGATCGAGCCCGATCGATCTGTGAGCGTACCCGAGCCCGACCCCGGGCGAAAACGGCCCGGTTCGGCACAAATGGCGACGCCCGGCGACGGCGACCACAACGACGGCGACGACCACGACGACCACGACGACCACGACGGCGGCGACGACTGCGGCCGCAACCGCGGCCGCCCGCACCCAGAGGCGGCGGCCAAGGGCGGGCCAGCTGTGGCAGCTGCGGCGCGCCGGCGCCGCCGCGCCGGCCCGCTGCTGCTGATGCTCGCGGCCCGGGCGCTCTGGGCGCTGCTGAGGCTGCGGCCGCCTCGCCCCTCGAGGGCGGCGGCGGCGACGTGAGACTCAGATCGGCGGCGAGCTGGGGGGACTTCTCAGAAGGCGGCGGGACTTCTCAGAAGGCCTCCGGCCTTCTGAGAGGTTTTCTGTGTCGGCGGGGAAGGCTTAGACAACTTCTCAGAAGGCCAGGGGACTTCCGAGCCTTCTGAGAAGGTCCGCCCCTTCTCGCTTCCCCCGCTCGACGCCGGTCAGACGAGGAAATGGTAGCCACACCCCTACCCTTCCTTGGTTTTCCCATTTTTGGGCCTCTTGGGTGGCCCTCGTCGCCACCGCTGGATTCGCCTCGAAGTACTGCTCAGAACGCGCCCCGGGGAGCAGCGGTGTTGGTACCTTTTGGTTTCGCCAGAGACTGTTCTTTTGACGGATCCAGCGATAATCCGGGTTCTCGGGCCTGCCCCACCCCAGCGATAGTCCGGGTAATTTGACCTTCTCGGCTGCGCAGGTGTACGCAGCATTGGTGCCCACGGGCATACGTGAGGCTTCCCAAAGCGAAAATGTTAGGTTATCGGCCAGCAACGGATAACCTGGGTTATCGCCAACAAAAATAATGTCCATCGACTCGAAGAAGAGACACCGGCACAACAGACAATTTTTTGGAGCTCCGCGCGGCTTTCTTAAATTTGCGCTGGGGGCCCCTGGTGGCGCTGCCGTCGCCGCCCCTGGCGCCCTGATGGAGGTGCAGCACCGGTCCAAGAGATGCGCGCGGACCTCTGAAAGCTTCTGTGTACCATGGGTTCGCGTCGTGTCGACCTGCGGCGACCCCGTCGCCGGCGTTCAACGTTGAACGCCGCTGCCGACCCAGCATCTGACGATGTTGAGCGATCTGACGTTTTGGAAACGGCCCATCGTTCAAGGTTGAACGATCCCTGCGGTATCAGAAACTAACGCCGACGTCGGCACGACACGAGCCTGCCGTGCGCTGGTTTTTGCGTCTCTGTCGAGCGGCCGGCGGCCCCTCAAAGGGCGGCGGCGATGCCCTCGGCCGCGGCGGCGGCAGGCCACGGCCCAGAGCTCCAGAGGTTCGACGACCGACGACTTTGCCATCCCTTCCTGCCCCAGGGCTCTTCGCGGGGAGGGGGAGGACGAGGCCGATGATGAAGAAGAGCAGAAGACCCGACCCTCCTCCCCCTCCTCCCCCTCCCCCCCCCTCCCCCTCCTCCTCCTTCTCCTCCTCCTCCTCCTCCTCCAACCTCCAGATCTCCGACGATATGATCGTTTCAATCCCCGCGTTGTTGTCCTTGATCTCGGCCGCTGGGGCGCCGTTCTCGGGGTTCCGGGGCCATCCGCGGCGGCGTTTCGGAGGTTCTCGTAAGTCCTCGGAGGTTTTCTCGCCTCGGGGTGCTTTCCAGCAGCTGCGCCTCGCCGAGGGCCTCTGGTGGGGAGGGGCCCAGATCGACCCAAGTGTTAAGTCGGGCGTGTCCCTCTACAGGAGGAAAATCCAAACATAATAAACAAAATAGTCTGGGGACAATTTTTCTTAGTATTTTCGAATATGTCGTGAATATGTTTGACAATTTGTTATGTTTCGTCCAAAACCCGCCTGTAGGGGAACATGCCCGACCTAACCCAAGTGGCCGCGGGAGGCCCGAAGCATGACCCCCGAAAGCCAGAACGCCGGAGTCTGGCGCAGGCGGGTCGGCGCCGAACGGCTCACTGGCTCCTGGTTCCGTGGTTGTGCACTGGTGCGTGCAGCTATTGCGGGGAGGCGCGAACGGTTGCACGGGCGACAACGTATCCAGCGAGGGGGGGAAGTGAGAAGGGGCGTGCCTTCTCAGAAGGCTCGGAAGTCCCCTGGCCTTCTGAGAAGTTTTCGAGGCCTTCCCCGAAGACAGAAACAGCTTCTCAGAAGGCCGGAGGGCTTCTGAGAAGTCCCGCCGCCTTCTGAGATGGCCTTCTCCTTCTCACTGCCCCCCCTCGCTCGCCGCCAAGTATTGCGTGTGGAAGAGGATGCACAAGTGCGCCCACGCGCAAGCCACGTTCTGAGCCGTGCAGCGGCCCGGCGGAACGCCAAGCTTCAAACGAGCAAGCTTGAAGCTTCAGCCTTGAGCTCGAGATTGGGATTACCGCTGCTTCGCAGGAGGTCCAGGGAGGGGTGAAGCGCGCAGCGCCAACCACCATGACGACAGCAACAAACATATGTGCTGCCTTTCATGTTGTTTTGCATTGCAGTTTTCGTCTGCTTCGGAGTGCCGCTGTTTCGCTGCTAGAGCTTGAGTTTATGATTATGATTCCGCGTGCGAGCCGAATGTTGTTTGAGGAGGTTCAGGGGGGTGCGAAGCGCGCAGCGCCAATCATGACGACCACAGCATAACATTTGAATTTGCAGTGTAGTTGCTTTTGCATTACAGCTGGTGTTCGCAAGGCAGTGTTGGTCTGATTGGTGAAGGTCGTCTCAGTCAGGTCTGATCTTGGCTGGTCTGGATCGCTGCCGGGTCGGGGTTGCCTTGCTGGTCGTGCTGGGTTGTTTGATTCGAGCTTTTTGCGCAGTGTTTGTTTCATTGCAGTGTTGGTCTCGTTGTTCACGTTGATCTGCTTAGTTTGGTTTGACCTTCGCTGATCTGGGCGGCTGGCTGGTCTGGTTGGCCTGGTTGGTCTACTTCGCTTTTGAGCTGGCTGGACTGGTTGGTTGGTCTGGCTTTTCGCATCGCATGTGTTGCAACGCTGTTTAGATTCAGCCTAGGTGAGTTGTCTGATTGATCTGCTTAGTCTCGTCGGGGCTTGGCGAGTCTTGATGGCTGGCTCGTCTGGTTGATCTGGTCTGGCTGACTTCTCTGGCTGGCTGGTATGTTTGGTCTAGTTGGTCTAGTTTGCTGGTTTGACTTGCTATTCTGGATGGTCTGCCTGGTCCAAGTGTTTCCATCGCAATGTTTGGTTTGCATTGCATGTTTTGTTCAATGCAGTCGTAGTGTGGTTGATATTGGTGGTCTTGTTGATCTACTAACTCTGGTCTGGGCTTGGCTTGCCTAGATCGCTAGCTGGTCTGATTGGTTTGGTTAGTCTGCTCGAGCGCTCAACACAGCGCGCAGTTGAATTGTATTTGATTGCCTCTCCATCGTTTCCCACCTTGGCTGGTTTGACTTGATCGTCTGTCTGGTCTGTCTGATCTGTGTTTGTTCTCTGCTGCTGTTTGATGCATTTCAGTTGTTGTTGCATTGAAGCTTTGGTCTGATTGGTGTGGCTGGCTTGGCTTGGTCTGCATAGTCCTGATGGACGGCTCTGGTTGGTTTGGATGATTTGCCTAATCTGGATGGCTCGCTTGTCTGGTTGGTCTGCTCGGTCTGGTCTGGCAGATTCGTCTGGCTAGCTGGTCTGGTGGATCAAGTGGATCTACGTGGCTGGTTTGAAATGCTGGTCTGGAAGATCTGCCTGGTCCACGTATGTTGAATTTCATGCTTAGTTTTGCATTGCCTTGTTGGCAGTGTAGTTTCGGTCTCGTTGTTGTAGTTGGTCTGATTGGTCTCCTTACCTTGGTGTGGGCTTGACCAGTCTAGATGGCTGGCTGGTCTGCTTGGTCTGGTTGATCTGCTCTACCGCGCAGCGCAGCACACGGCGAACTGCGCGGAGCTTTTTCTGTATTGCATCGCATTGCATTGCATCATTTTTGGATTGTCTCTTCATCTTGTTGTCCTGTCTCACCCCATTCTCCCCCGCTTGCTGTCTGCATGGTTGTGTTGGCACCGTCGGCTGGTTGATTCACTTTTTCCTTTCCGCGCTCCGCGCGGCTCTCTGCGACGCTATGTCGTGCGCGCGGCCATGGGCCGGGTCCACGGGATTCTCCTCTGGGCCGGCTCGTTGCCCTTGCTCGCGACTGGTGGGCCCCACTGGATACTGGCGGTCGCCTCGGAGTGGTTCAGCCTTCCGTCGCACGCAGGGTTCCATCCTGGCTCCGTCCTAGCCGACCAGGCAGGTCTACGCCGTCGACACGGCCCTTGCCCAGCTTACCTGGCTGGTCTACGCCGTCGTCCCTGTCTTGGCCTTTGGCGCCCTTCTGGCGACTCGACCACCGTATACCTCGCCTTGCCCCGCCACCATGTTTGAGAGGATCGCACGTGCAGGTCACCCACCTGTTTCAGCTTGCGCCTCCACCTGTGTGGTCTGACGCCGCAGCGCGTAACACAGAATCCCCTGGCATTTTGCTCTGGGCTGCACGTTGCTCGAGCTTCCCTGGGCGTCCCAGATCAGCCAGCCAGCCCCCGCCCTGCTGCCCCAACTGCCGCCTTGTGAGCTGGCCTGGCCGGCTTGTGTCGCGCTCAGTAGCTAATCAGGCTTGCCCGTCGGCCCGGACACCCTGCTCGCCGCCTGCGCTCTTCGCTCGCGGCCGCGACCAAAAAAATACCACCACCAATCCATCCAGAAACGATACCCCGGGGATTTGTGGTGATCAGGGAAGTGCGGGGGGCATGCAGAAGAACAACGGGGGGGAAGCAGTCCAATACCCCAGGAGGGGGAGGATGGTGGAGAAGGAGAAGGAGGAGGGCGAAGAGCAGGAAGGAGGAAGAGACAGTGGTCAAGGAGTAGAAGGAGGAGGAAGAGGATGAGGAGGAGGAGACGGGGCATCTTGGCGAGCACAGGGCCGTCTTTGAGCGTCTTCGGTGCCTCGGGCATCCTCTTGAGGCCTCTTGGGGGTCTCTTGAGAGCTTCTTGGAGGCTTCTTGGACGCCTCTTGGGGCCGTCGGGGCGCCTCTTGAGGCCCTCTTGGAGCGTTTTTGAGAGCTTCAGGGGCGCTCTTGGGGGCATCTTGGAAGATATCGATCGAAGAAAAGGGGAGGAGGGGAGCTTCAATTAGGGTTCCCCCTCGGGAGCCCCAAACGTCGCCTCGTGGGGCGCCCTTAAGGCGCTATTGGAGCGCTCTTGGGTGCTCTTGGGGCCGTCTTTGGGTTCTCTTAGGCCTCTCCAGGGGCCCTGTTGGGCCATCGTGAAGCCATCTTGAGTCCTCGGATTGCCATCGGAAGCGAAATTGAGAGACAGCGCGCGTCACTGATTTGCCTTAGGTGTTTGAAGGATGTTGGCCTTTTGGGGAACTCCTTGGAGGTCTCGGAGGCCTCTGGGAGCCATCTTGGAGCGTTCTTGGGGTTTCTTGGAGCATCTTGAAAGCCACCTTGAGGCATCTTGCGCTATCTTGAGCCAAATTGGAGGTCATCTTGGGCTTTCCGAAGCCCTCTTGGAGCCGTCATGGGCCATCTTGGACGCTCCAGCGCCTCGCCGCCCTCCCCGCCCAGGTCCAGGGGAGGGGGTGGGGGGAGGTGTCAAGACTCCCTCCCCGCCCGCAAGCCGTCTCGCTCACTCCCACCCGCCCTCCCAACACATACGTAGCACCCGAGCCTGGCACGAGCCGCAGCATATTCAGCAGTCGTCCTTGGATGGGCAGCTACTGGGGGCGAATCCGCCGCTGCCGCCGCCGCCGCCTCCGCCGCCGCCGCCGCCCGCCGCCGCCGGCGCCGCGCCGCCAGCGCCGCCGCTGTCCTCCGCCGCCGCCGCCGCCGCCGCGTCCGCCGCCGCCGCCGCCGCCGCCGCCGCCGCGCCGCCCGCCGCAGCGCTGCCGCCGCCGCAGCCGCCGCAGCCGCCGCCGCCGCAGCCGCTGCCGCCGAAGCAGCGCCGCCGCGGACGCCGCCGCCGCCGCCACAGCCTTCGCCGCCGCCGCCGCCACAGCCGCCCCCGCCGCCCCCGCCGCCGCGCCCGCCACCGCCGCCGCCACCACCGCAGACGCCGCCGCCGCCGTTAAGTGTATTCTGTATTGTTTTTTGCCAGGGATGGTGGGGGGAGGCCGCATCGGGTTCCCTGCGCATGCTCCGAATTTGGAGGCGAGAAAAAAAAACAAAAAAAAAACAAGGGATGGTGGGGGGGGGCGCACTGTCCCTGGTTGGTTTTCAGTCGCCTGGGGGAGGGGTGTATATCAATAGGGAACAGTGATAAGCCCCGCCCCGAAGGGGAAGAAGGGGGTTGGAAGAGGAAATTCTTTAGACCACCCACGCCCAGCTGGCAGGTGGGATTCGTGTGGCTGGTCTTGGCTGGTCTGGTCTGGTGTGGTCTGGCTGGTCGAGTAGTTCACCAGGTTGGTCTAGTTCGTCTGGTCTGGTACGTCCGACTGGTTCGGTTGGTTTGGCTCGGTGTGTTTCGTTGGTCTAGTTCGTCTGGCTGATCCGCTTGGTATGGTTGGTTCGGGCTGGCTGTTTCATATCTGGTTGGTCTGGTTGGTTGTTCTGGTCGGTCTGGCGTGGCTGCTCCACCAGGTCTGGTGAATCGGGTTTGGTTTGGCTGGTCCAGACAGCATGGTTCTTTCGGATCCGATCTCAGTTTGTTGGTCTCATCGGTGTGGTCGTGCAGATTATTCCTGTGGTCTGGCTGGTTCGGTTGTTTAGATGTGTTCGATTCGCTTGGCTGGCCTTGGTCTGGCCTACCCTGGTCGGTCGAGTAGTTAGTCTGGTTCGGCTGGTCTGACTTCTGTTTGGTCTTGTTTGGTTGGTTGGGTGGTTGGTCTTGGTTGGTTGGTTTATTAGCTACTGTACCTGGTCTGCCAAGTCTTGTGATTTGGCTGGCCGAACTAGATTGGTTGGCTTTGCCTGAGTTATCTACTACGCAGGACTTCCACGAGGACGATGAGCAGCAGCAGGAACAGCAGCAACGGCGAAAGCATGACCAGCATCAACACCCAGAGGAGGAGAAATCCGAGGAGGATCAGGGGGAGGAGGGGAATGGGAGAATCTGCGTCAGGGGCCATATCGATTCGTTTCCCCCAGAGCAAGGTTCGGCGCTGGGGCCTAAGATCTGTTCGCTTCTAGCGGCTTAGAATATTGCATCCAGCGCGACAGCCGCTGCATTCAGGCACCAACTATTGCAAGTACTATTGCACCGCTCCCAACGGACCCATCTGCGCCTGACCCAGTTTTCTGTGTTTAAAAGGGGTCGAGAGGTCTGGGCACCGAGGCTCCACAATGTCAGGTCTTCGGAGGTCTGGTGCACGGTGGGCCACGGCGGCGGCGACGGCAGCGATAGCGTCCACGACCTCGGCGACCACCACGGCGACGACGGCCACAGCCACGGCCACGACCACATCGGCGGCGGCAGCGATGGCGACCGCGACCACCACGGCCACCGCGGCGCAGGCGCCGTGCGTTGGTGCAGCGGCGGCGACGACCACGACGGCGAGGAGGATCGAAGTTGGATTGCGTTTCCTCACCCCACAATCGCCCGCGCTCTCATGATTTTGAAAGGAGGAGGAAGCGGAGGAAAAGGAGGAGGTGGAGGAGGAGGAGGAAGAGGAGGAGGGGAAGCAGGGCGGCGGCGGCGGCGGCGACGGCGAGAATCGAGCCCGGGAGTTCTTTCAAGATGGTTTCGGCCTCTTGGGGAGCAGTCGTCGCCACGGCTCGATCCGCCTTGAAATTCTGGCCAGAACGCACAAGTCTGGGGGCCGATGTTCGGCGACGACCACGACGACGACGTCGTTGTCGTAGTCTCGGAGTTGATCGGTCGCTTCTGAAGGTCCTCGTCGGCACGGGGGGGCGCAGCTCGGACCCTGGGAAATGCCTGTGGATTCTGTGGGGATTTTGCAGCTGGAGAACTGCAACGGCTCCGGCAAAGACGACGACCACCACGACCACGACCACGACCATGACCACGACCACGACCACGACCACGACCACGACGAGGACGGCAAGGATCGAGGCTCCAGGGCGGAGTTCTCCTTGGCCTCTCTTCGCCCCTCCCTGGGCTTCCGGGAGGCTTCTGGCCGCCTCCGAGCACCCTTCGCCGGGGGCGTCGGAGGTCCCCGCAGGGCCCGGAGGCCTCGCTTCTGGGGGCGGCGAGGGGCGACGGCGGCGGCGGCGGCGACGGCAGCGACCCAGACCTGTGACCGATCTTTTCGTTGACGCAACACAGTTGCAACGATGGTTGGGTATCGGTCACCCGGTTGAGCGCCATCCGTTTTCGGGGCTAGTCCATTCGGCAGGTGAGTGGTTACACACTCCTCGCGGACTTAAAGTTCCATGACCACGATCTTGTCGAGGCTCGGGGCCCAGGGCCTGTCCCCAGACATGGTGGCGCTGCTTACGTGCATGGCGACGGGAGGTTTGGGGCTGTTTTCGGCCTCCGGGGGCTCTCGCCAGACCTCTGGACCGTCCGAGAACGACTCGCGACTGCAAACCGGCCCCCGGGGAACGGGTCGGGTTTCAGGTTTTTGGCAGCCTTCGGCCTCCAGGGCCCCTGAAATCAGAGTATCGCATATCTAGGTCGACCCCTTCCCCGGGACACCTGTCGGCGGCGAGCGAGGGGGGAAGCGAGGGGCGGGCCTGCTCAGAAGGTTCGGAAGTCCCCCGGCCCGTAGAGAAGTCTTCGAAGCCGTCCCCGAAGACACAGACGACTTCTCAGGAGGCACGAGGGCTTCTGAGAAGTCCCGCCGCCTTTGAGAAGGCCTTCTCCTTCTCATGTCCCCCCTCGCTCGCCGCCAAACCAGGGTTTCCGTCCCGAGTCGTTTTTGTTGGGCGGTCCCATGGGCCGCAGCCTGCCTCCAGAGGCCGACAAGATGCAGGAGCCAACACGCATTCGAAGTTTACAAGCCTGTGGAGGCCTGCGACCACGACGGCGATCTTGACGACGACGACGACGGCGACGGTCGCGGTGGCGACGGGGATCGCTTCGACGTGGACGGCGGCGGCGGCGCCGCCGCGCGAGGACACCAGCGGGGCGATGGGGGCGGCGATGAGGGGCCGCCCCCGACGGCGACGTCCCCGGCGGCGACGACGAGCACCATGCCCCCAGAGGGCGAGGGCGACGGCAGCGACGACCGACTCCCCTGGAGCGGCGCGAATGAAATGGGCTCGAGTGCACGGACATTTGCGCGTAAGCTGCCCGCATGAGGTCGCGCGTCAGTTCCCTCGTCTCCAATGCAGAGTTCCGCGCTGGCGGCCTGCGTGAGCCACCGCGTAAGGTCGCTATGCAATCTCGCGTAAGACCCGTTTCTGTTCGTCGCTTCCCTGAGATCCGACGCCACGAAAAATATTGCAACATCCTAGTAGATCACGACCGGAGCCCTGGACCCCCATCATTCTTTCTGCGGCCTGTTCCGTTCCAGATCCACCTGTGAGGGCCCCGGGGCCCGAGACAAGGCAAAACCGGATGCTTGTGACAAGAAACCAACAGTAGACCCTGGACGAAGACGACCACCACGGCCGCGGCGGCGGCCGGGGCGCCCCACGCGCCCCTCGGCGGCGGCGGCGGTGCCGATCGGAGGCGACACGCCCTTCGCGGCCGCCTGCAGTGGGGGCCGCCGCGCGCGCTCGCGGAGGCGCCGAGGGCGTCGTCGGCGTTGGCCGCCGACGACGGACGCCGTCGGCGCCGCCGCGGTCGCTGCCGCTGCCGCCGCCGCCGTCGCGGGCCCTGAACTTGGCAGGGGAGTTTTTGGGCCGTGTTCAAAGAGTAGTTTTTGTTGAACGTGACAATGGTCAAGCATTGCCCCCAGAAAGTTGCAAACAATAACTGCCCCTGGATTGGAAGCGGAACCAGAACGTGAGAAACAACGGCGACGGAACCGGGAAATGAACGGGTCCAAGACCATCAAACAATTGCAAAACGGAACATGCAGTAAAACGGCTCTGTCGCTTCCAGGGCCCAGGTCCCACTAATCCCTGGAGGCAGACCCTAAGATCTCGGCGTCGCAATACTTTCTCAACGGGCGCTTTTGCTTTGTTTCGGGCCCCGACATCCTCACGGATCGATCCGGCTCGAAAAGTACAGCAGAAAAATCGTGTCCAGGGTACCGCGCGAGAGCGCGATTCAGGAATAAATTGTGAGGAAGTATCATGCGGGAGCCGTTGTTGTTGTTGTTGCTGCTGTTGTTGTTGTTGTTGTAAATTGGGAGCCAGCGGCACAGTTTTGTGAAACCTCGCTTTCCCTTGTCAAAAGCAAAGTGCGAGCCCGTTGGAGAAGCACTTGACTTGAAAAATACACTGGTTACCGGAGAGGGGGGATCAACAGCAATCATTATTTTGAGGTGGGAGCAACAACAACAACAGCAGCAGCAACACCAACCACAACAACAACAGCAGCAGCAGCAGCAACAACAACAACCGCAGCCACAGCAGCAACAACAACAGCAACAGCAACAACAACAAACAACAATTTTAGTGATGTTTGCTCCTATCTGCTCGCGTGCCCTTCAACAGGATGTCCCTCGGTACCCGCCCTGCTCGTCTTCGATCGTGCCCCCTTGGGGGTATATCTTCCTGCTGGCCACGTGCCTTTAGTAGCCCCTAAAGCAGGGGATGAGAGGACGGATGGAAGGGGGAGGGAGGACGAGGGAGCACGAGAGATATTAGCAGGAGGGCGGCTCAGAGCAGAAAGCCTATGGCAGAGCCAGACGGGCAGACCCGGCGGGCAGACCCTAGTGGACATGTCGGGAAGGCCGGCCCAGACGGCCAGGTCGAGCAGGCGGGATACTGAAGCGTGAATCGCAAGAAGTGAATTCGCGAGAGAGTCTCAAGCGATGGCGCGATTCACAAGTACATCGTGAGAAAGGCGAGGGTGTGGTTCCCGAGTGTCGAGGGCACGGCGTCTGAAAAAATTGCGGGGACTTCCCGCGCGAGAGCGCGAGCAGGAATACATACGGAGGAAATATCAGGCGGGAGTCGTTGAATGTTCACTTTAAAGAATAATTGTTGTTGATCACACCTGCCCGGTAACCATGCAACCTTTCAATCACAGTGTTTCTCGCGGGGCTCGCACCCAGTTTTTTACAAGGGAAAGTGAGGTGTCACCAAATGGCGCCCATGGCCCCCAGTTTACAACAACAGCAGTTCCCGCCCGACACTTCCTCACAATGTTTCCCCGAATCCCGATCTCGCGCGGGACGTCCTCATAATTCATACAGGAATTGCGCTTTCGCGTCGGAATTCCTTGCAATTTATTCACACGCTGCGCCCTCTACACTCTGGAATCACGCTCTCGCTGTGGAGTTCCTCACGATCTATTTGGGAATCGCGCTATCGCGTGAGACTCTCTCGCGATTCACGCAGCTATCACGCTTGAAAGCCGCCTGCTCGACCTGGTCGCTTGGGCCCGCCTTCCCGTCCCGTCCGTTAGGGTCTACCCGCCCGTTAGGTTTTTCCATGTATTTTCTGCTCCTAGCCCCCCCTTGCTAATCCCGTGTTCCACCCTCCTCCCTCCTATTTATCCGTTCATTCCGTCCGTTCTCACTTGCCTTGTCTTAGGGGCTGCACGAAATACACGCTGCAGGTTAGGAAGACATATAGTCCCAAGGGGGTACGATTGAAGGCGCAATGGGCAGGTATCGAGGGTTGGGGATATTAGTGTTAAGTGGCCCGCGAGCAGATGAGAGCGAACAATAGTAACATTATTTTTGTTGTTGTACTTCAGGACCGAACAATGCAGTTTTTGCATGAAGACTTGTCCATATTAAAACACCATGCTAACGGAGTTCCCCACATAAGGATTTTGAGGGATTCGTGGGGTCAATGAGGCAACATAGAAGCATGTTAAATGAAACGGCAGACGAAGGCAAGGAGGGGGAGCAGCAGGGAGGAAGACGACGGCTGTTCAGGAAGCACGTTCGTCAATGGAGGAGTGGGAGGGGCACGAAACCTGATAAATAACTGTTTGCGAATACCCTCCTCGCTCAGGCGGGGCCTCCCTGGAAGAGTGAGAGGGGTACGAAACCTGATGCTTAACATAGTTTGCGAATACCCTCCTCCTCGCTGAGACGGGGTCTCCCTGAAGGAGTGGGAGGGGCACGAAACCTGATACACAACATGGTTTGCGAATACCCTCCTCGCTCAGGCGGGGCCTCCCTGGGGGAGTGGGAGGGGCACGAAACCTGATAAATAACATGGTTTGCGAATACCCTCCTCGCTCAGGCGGGGCCTCCCTGGAGGAGTGGGAGGTGGCACGAGACCTGATACACAACATGGTTTGCGAATACCCTCCTCGCTCAGGCGGGGCCTCCCTGGAAGAGTGGGAGGGGCACGACACCTGACAATTAACATGGTTTGCGAATACCCTCCTCGCACGGGCGGGGCCTCCCTGGAAGAGTGGGAGGGGCACGAAACCTGATACACAACATGGTTTGCGAATACCCTCCTCGCTCAGGCGGGGCCTCCCTGGAAGAGTGGGAGGGGCACGAAACCTGATACATAACATGGTTTGCGAATACCCTCCTCGCTCAGGCGGGGCCTTCCTGGGGGACTTGGAGTTGCACGAAACTTGACAAATTTCATGGTTTGCAAGTGCCCTCCTCGCTCAGGCGGGGCCTCCCTGGAGGACTGGGAGGAGAACGAAGCCTGACAACTAACATGGTTAGCGAATACCCTCCTCGCTCAGGCGGAGCCTCACTGGAGGAGTGGGAGGAGCACGAAGCCTGATAATTTACATGGTTTGCGAATACCCTCCCCGCTCAGGCGGGGCCTCCTTGGTGGAGTGGGAGGGGCACGAAACCTGATACATAACATGGTTTGCGAATACCCTCCCCGCTCAGGCGGGGCCTCCCTGTGGGAGTGGGAGGGGCACGAAACCGGATAACTAACATAGTGTGCGAATGCCCTCCTCGCTCAGGCGGGGCCTGCCTGGGGGAGTGGGAGGGGCACGAAACAGTATAAATAACATAGTTTGCGAATATCCTCCTCGCTCAGGCGGGGCCTCCCTGGAGGAGTGGGAGGAGCACGGAACCTGACAATTCATATGCTTTGCGAATACCCTCACCGCTCAGGCGGGGCCTCCCTGGGGGAGTGAGAGGGGCACGACACCTGATACATAACATGGTTTGCGAATACCCTTCTCGCTCAGGCGGGGCCTCCCTGGAGGAGTGGGAGGGGCACGAAACCTGATACTTAACTGTTTGCGAATACCCTCCTCGCTCAGGCGGGGCCTCCCTGGAACAGTGGGAGGGGCACGAAACCTGATACATAACATGGTGTGCGAATACCCTCCTCGCTCAGGCGGGGCCTCCCTGGAGGGGTGGGAGGGGCACGACACCTGACAATTAACATGGTTTGCGAATACCCTCCCCGCTCAGGCGGGGCCTCCTTGGTGGAGTGGGAGGGGCACGAACCCCGATACATAACATGGTTTGCGAATACCCTCCTCGCTCAGGCGGGGCCTCCCTGGACGAGTGGGAGGGGCACGAAACATGATAGATACCTGTTTGCGAATACCCTCCCCGCTCAGGCGGGGCCTCCCTGGGGGAGTGGGAGGGGCACGAAACCTGATAAATATCCGTGTGCGCATACCCTCCTCGCTCAGGCGGGGCCTCCCTGGAAGAGTGGGAGGGGCACGAAACCTGATACATAACATGGTTTGCGGATACCCTCCTCGCTCAGGCGGGGCCTCCCTGGAGGGCGGAGCAAGAAACCTGACAATTCACATGGTTTGCGAATACCCTCCCCGCTCAGGCGGGGCCTCCCTGGGGAGTGGGAGGGGCACGAAGCCTGATAAACAACATGGTTTGCGAATACCCTCCTCGCTCAGGCGGGGCCTCCCTGGAGGAGTGGGAGGGGCACGATTCCTGACAAATAATTGTTTGCGATACATAATTGTTTGCGAATGCCCTCCTCGCTCAGGCGGGGCCTCCCTGGAGGCAGGAGGGGCACGCAACCTGATAAATAACATTGTTTGCGAATATCCTCCTCGCTCAGGCGGGGCCTCCCTGGAGGACTGGGAGTGCGAATACCCTCCCCGCTCAGGCGGGGCCTCCCTGGGGGAGTGGGAGGGGCACGAAACCTGATACATAACATGGTTTGCGAACCCTCCTCGCTTAGGCGGGGCCTCCCTGGAGGAGGGGGAGGAGCACGAAACCTGATACATAACATGGTTTGCGAATACCCTCCTCGCTCAGGCGCGGCCTCCCTGGACGAGTTGGAGGGGCACGAACCCGGATACATAACATGGTTTGTGAATACCCTCCTCGCTCAGGCGGGGCCTCCCTGGGGGAGTGGGAGGGGCACGAAACCGGATAAATAACATGGTTAGCGAAAACCCTCCTCGCTCAGGCGGGGCCTACCTGGAGGACTGGGAGGAGCGCGAAACCTGATACATAACATGGTTTGCGAATACCCTCCCCGCTCAGGCGGGGCCTCCCTGGGGGAGTGGGAGGGGCACGAAACCTGATAAATAACATAGTTTACGAATACCCTCCTCGCTCAGGCGGGGCCTGCCTGGAGGAGTGGGAGGGGCACGACACGTGATAAATAACATGGTTTGCGAATACCCTCCTCGCTCAGGCGGGGCCTGCCTGGGGGAGTGGGAGGGGCACGAAACTGGATAAATAACATGGTTAGCGAAAACCCTTGTCGCTCAGGCGGGGCCTCCCTGGAGGAGTGGGAGGGGCACGAAACCTGATACTTAACTGTTTGCGAATACCCTCCTAGCTCAGGCGGGGCCTGCCTGGGGGAGTGGGAGGGGCACGAAACCTGATACATAACATGGTGTGCGAATACCCTCCTCGCACGGGCGGGGCCTCCCTGGAGGAGTGTGAGGGGCACGAAGCCTGATAAATAACATGGTTTGCGAATACCCTCCTCGCGCAGGCGGGGCCTCCCTGGAGGAGCGAGAGGAGCACGAAACCTAATACATAACATTGTTTGCGAATACCCTCCTCGCTCAGGCGGGGCCTCCCTGGAGGAGCGGGAGGGGCACGAAACCTGATACATGACATGGTTTGCGAAGACCCTCCTCGCTCAGACGGGGCCTCCCTGGAGGACTGGGAGGAGCGCGACACCTGATAAATAACATGGTTTGCGAAAACCCTCCTCGCTCAGGCGGGGCCTCTCTGAAGGAGTGGGAGGGGCACGAAGCCTCATAAATCACTGTTTGCGAATACCCGCCTCGCTCAGGCGGGGCCTCCCTTCAAGAGTGGGAGGGGCACGGAACCTGATACATAACATGGTTTGCGAAGACCCTCCTCGCTCAGGCGGGGCCTCTCTGGAGGACTGGGAGGAACGCGAAGCCTGATAAATAAATCACATGGTTTGCGAATACCTCCCCGCTCAGGCGGGGCCTGCCTGGGGGAGTGGGAGGGGCACGAAACCGGATAAATAACATGGTTTGCCAAGACCCTCCTCGCTCAGGCGGGGCCTGCCTGGAGGAGTGGGAGGGGCACGAAACCTGATACATGACATGGTTTGCGAATACCCTCCTCGCTCAGGCGGGGCCTCCCTGGAAGAGTGGGAGGGGCACGAAACCCGAAACAAACATGGTTTGCGAATCTCCTCCTTCGTCAGGCGGAGCCTCCCTGGGGGAGTGGGAGGGGCACGAAACCTGATCAATCACATCGTTTGCGAATACCCTCCCCGCTCAGGCGGGGCCTGCCTGGGGGAGTGGGAGGGGCACGAAACCTGATAAATAACATGGTTTGCGAATACCCTCCTCGCTCAGGCGGGGCCTCCCTGGAGGAGCGGGAGGAGCACGAAACCTGATACATAACATGGTTTGCGAAAACCCTCCTCGCTTAGGCGGGGCCTCCCTGGAGGAGGGGGAGGGGCACGAAACCTGATCAATCACATGGTTTGCGAATACCCTCCTCGCTCAGGCGGGGCCTGCCTGGGGGAGTGGGAGGGGCACGAAACCGGATACATAACATGGTTAGCGAAAACCCTCGTCGCTCAGGCGGGGCCTCCCTGGAGGAGTGGGAGGGGCACGAAACCTGATACATGACATGGTTTGCGAAGACCCTCCTCGCTCAGACGGGGCCTCCCTGGGGGAGTGGGAGGGGTACGAAACCTATACATATATCGGCGCACCGGGTCCGGGGGCCCGGGGCCGGGACCTCGACCGCAAATGTGCACCCCGGGGGGCCCGGAGGCTCGTCGGGGCTTGCCGGAGGCCTCCCCAGTCAGACAAGACGGCCCAAGAAGCGCCCAAGACGGCCCAAGAAACTTCCAAGAGGCCTCCAAGAGGGCTCCGAGATGCTGAAGATGGCCTCCAGACGTCCAAGGACGCCCCCAAGAGGCCCCAAGAAGCCTCCAACATGCGTCCCAAGAGGGCCCCTAGACGCAAAAATTGGCCCATTCCCTTCGTAAAACGTACATTTTCAACAAAGTTGTCTTTTGGGCTTTCCGACGTTACAGGACGGCCCAAGAGGCGCCCAAGACCGCCCCAAGACGGCCCAAGAAGCTTCCCAGAGGGCCCCAGGACAGCCCAAGAGGGCCCCAAGACGGCCCAAGAGGCGCCCAAGATGGCCCAAGAGGGCCCCAAGACGGGCCCAAGAGGGGGCCCAGAGGGGGACCACGAACCGCAAGCTCGAGCCTTCCGCCCCAAGAGGCCGCCAGGAGGCCCCCAGGAGGCCCCTCAAGAGGCCCCGGGAGACCCCAGACGTCCAAGGACGCCCCCAAGAGGCTCCAAGAAGCCTCCAACATGTGTCCCAAGAGGGCCCCTAGACGCAAGAATTGGCCCATTCCCTTCGTAAAACGTACATTTTCAACAAAGTCGCCTTTTGGGCTTTCCGACGTTACAGGACGGCCCAAGAGGCGCCCAAGACCGCCCCAAGACGGCCCAAGAAGCTTCCAAGAGGGCCCCAGGACAGCCCAAGAGGGCCCCAAGACGGCCCAAGAGGCGCCCAAGATGGCCCAAGAGGGCCCCAAGACGGGCCCAAGAGGGGGCCCAGAGGGGGACCACGAACCGCAAGCTCGAGCCTTCCGCCCCAAGAGGCCGCCAGGAGGCCCCCAGGAGGCCCCTCAAGAGGCCCCAGGAGACCCCAGACGTCCAAGGACGCCCCCAAGAGGCCCCAAGAAGCCTCCAACATGCGTCCCAAGAGGGCCCCTAGACGCAAAAATTGGCCCATTCCCTTCGTAAAACGTACATTTTAACAAAGTCGCCTTTTGGGCTTTCCGACGTTACAGGACGGCCCAAGAGGCGCCCAAGACCGCCCCAAGACGGCCCAAGAAGCTTCCAAGAGGGCCCCAGGACAGCCCAAGAGGGCCCCAAGACGGCCCAAGAGGCGCCCAAGATGGCCCAAGAGGGCCCCAAGACGGGCCCAAGAGGGGGCCCAGAGGGGGACCACGAACCGCAAGCTCGAGCCTTCCGCCCCAAGAGGCCGCCAGGAGGCCCCAAGGAGGCCCCTCAAGAGGCCCCAGGAGACCCCAGTCGTCCAAGGACGCCCCCAAGACGCTTCGCGTCACCAATTTCTTCTCGCAACGATTCCTGGGTCTGTGACTCGACAGAACCTAAGCGCGCGCGAAGCGCGCGCGTGGTTCTAGTAATGTATAACATGGTTTGCGAAGACCCTCCTCGCTCAGGCGGGGCCTCCCTAGAGGCGAATACCCTCCCCGCTCAGGCGGGGCCTTCTTGGGGGAGTGGGAAGAGCACGAAACCTGATAAATCACTGTTTGCGAATACCCTCCTCGCTCAGACGGGGCCTCCCTGGAGGAGTGGGAGGGGCGTATCCCGATAATGTCCTCGCTCCGGCGTGGCTTCCTTGGAGTGGTAAGTATGGTGTGATAGTTTTGGTGTTGTAGGTGCGGTGTGGTATGGTAATTGGTGTGGTATGGTTAGCATGGTATGGTTAGTATGGTATGGTATGGTAGGTATGGTCTGGTAGGTATGGTGGGTGGTAGGTATGGTACGTTAGGTCTGGAATTGGTATGGTATTGGGAAGTTTGGTATGGTATGGTACGTATAGTACGGTATCGTAGGGAGGCGGGAGAAGGAAGAGAAGGAGAAGGAGAGGGTGTTGTAGGAAAAGAAGAACCCCACTCAGGATGTGGGGAACAAGAACCCCACTCAGGATGTGGGGAACAAAGTGCGAGCCCCGAGTGGGGCATTTCAATGAACAAAAACACCACTTGCACCGGTGAGGCAGGATCAACAGTAAATATTTCTCAAGAATGGGAGTTCAACAACAACAATCCACACCGCGGAGCCCCACTTCAGCCACGCGCCCAGGGACAATGAATGACCATTGGGCCCCCTCGCTCTGATAGTGCACCCTCCCTGGCGAGCGATTTCTGGCCATACCGCTCCGGAATCGATAAATTTCAAGTTTTGTGTATTCGATGTTCGGTTTGGACACAAGCCTCCGAGGAAGATACATAGTACTGGTATGTCCTTGTGTGTCCACTGGGAAGGAAGAGCCAAGTCCTAACATCTGTGGTGGTTCGGCCGCCCCGTGTCCAGGGGCAGAGGCGGCCATTCGTGGCCTTCTCCGGGTCTGGCCTCCTGCTGGCGTACTACCACGGCGTCGCCATCTATTTGCGCGATCACTTCTGCCTCGACAACCTGCGGCTGTCGTGCGTCAGCGGGGGCTGCACCACTATCCTGGGCCTGGCGCTGGGGATACTCCTTCTCTTCCAAAGGAGGAAAGAACACACTAACCCCCATCTCTGGCGTTTACTATAAGCAGTCCTGGACTCTTCCTGAACAGTCCTGCCCCGTTCGATTCCTTCCTTCGGTGCGCATGCTAGCGGGAATCGTTTGTGGCTTGAGGGTGGTTTTTATGCCGTCACCTCCTCCTCCGCGGACATCCGGCGGATTGGCGTTTCCAATCCCGCCGTGTTTCTTCAATTGCGGCGACTGGAGGCAGTTTTCGGAACCCCTGGGCCACCGATACCGGATCGGTGGCGGAAGGGTGCCTCCAGGGAAGGTGTCCAGCCCAACTCTGGTCGCCGAATGAGAAGTTCAGATCGCCGGATACGCTTCCCCTTCGAAAGCGTTCTTCCTCTTCCGGGATAGCGATGAAGAATGCGGGGGGGGAATCCGTCACGCAGCAGCGCCTTGGGCGATGATTACTACATTGGGTTCCATGCTTGCTCATTATCCTTCGCATCATCATCACCATTATCATCGCCATCGTCATCATCATCATCATCATCATCATCATCATCATCATCACCATCATCATCGTCATAATCATCGTCATAATCATCATCTTCACCATCAACATCATCATCATCGTCGTTGCCGTGCGTCGTCGTCATGATCATCGCCTTCCGCTGATCGCCGATTTTCAGCTTCTTTGTCCAGCGGAACGCAATCATTTGTTGATCGTCCCCCCCTGTCATTGATCCTTACGTAACTAATCTTCCAGAGGGCTTCGCGGGCCCTCCATGGATCTCTGGGCCTCGGCGGACCCCGGAGAGTTCCGCATGTGGTCTGAAGGGGGAGAACTTGCTTCTACAGGAGGGTCATTTATTGTAGCAGCAGGACGTTTTGAACGTAAGTGTTGTCGAGGTTTCAACCATTCCTGATGGGTGCAGGGGTATGGAGCCGGTAGATCTCTTCGAGGCCAGGGAGGGGGAGCTTCTCACTGCTGCGCGCAGCTGGTTTCGGAGTCACGGCGAGGCGCGTTTCTCGATGCATTGTCGCGCCCAGCTCCCCGAGGCACTGCAAAACCAGCTGTGCGCAGCTGATTCGGTCACCCCCTGCTTGTTGACCCCCTTTTGCCCCGCAGGATCGACCCGTACAAGCTTATGGTTACTGGGTTGCACGCGAAGAAGGACATGTTGGCCAACGGCCTCGGCGGCGCCTACATGCTTGATTTTCACACGTGGCACGAAAAGACTATCCGTTACCTCGTGGCTATGGGCATCACCGACGATATGGTAGCCGCGCTCGCTGAGAAGGGCACGTGCTACATTGGCGTGAGCCGCTGTTTCCCGGTACCGCGTCACCACTGCGTCGCGATGCCACCAACTGTGAGGGAAGCCGCAGCCCTCATCCTGTGCTCCATGAGCACAGTGCCCTTCTTCAGGACGCCGGGCGTGTTCCAGGGGAAGTTTTGCGTTGACGGCGGCTGCACAGCAGCCTGGTCGGTGCCAGAAGACCAGGCCTGGTCAGAGGTGATCAAGGTCTGCCCAGTCCCTTGGTACGTATCTCTTCTCGGAGGAGTGCCAGATGAGACAACGGCAGCTCCCTCGCCTGGCCCGCATCTGTTCAAAATCTGTCCTCGAGTCCCTTCTGGGGTCCATCCTGACCCGTTTCTGGGGCCAGGCGCGGCGACGAGAAGCCTCCAGGAGGCCCCAGAAGAATGGGAAAACGCAAGGGGGTGCCGCCGCTGTCTCGACTGGCCCTCCTCCGATGCTCCCTGCCCGCCGTTCTTGGGCGTCGCCGAGATACAGCCGAAAAGACTGATGGCCACGGGCTTAGACGTTACGAGAAACGCTGGGGGCATTTCCCCTCAGTTTTGAGGGTCTACCGTTTTTTCCCAATCGGTGCTTGCACTGAAGGGGTCCTAGCGGAAATTGAAAGATTTGGCGAAAGTTCCCGCCGATTTTGGTGGCAGCCTGGGTTCCCAGGTTCCGGTTCTGGGTTCCTGGGTTCCTGATCATTGGTTCTGGTCCGATTTCGGTGGGTTCCGGGTTCCTGGGTTCCTGGTCGATCTCCTTATAGATCTCTGTACCGATCCCATTTTCCACTATCCATTGATTGGGGCTTTTCTTTGGTGTAATTAGAAACGCTTAGGGCCATCACCCCCAGCATTGAGGGCCTACTGTTTTTCATAAGTTTGGGGTGCAGTTTTTCGTACGTTTTGTCAAGGCCAGGATCGGCCCACGAGCTGCCTGCCCCGTTTCTTTTCGTTTTCTCTGCGGTGTGGTATGTTTCGTTCGTTCGTTTCGCTCGTTTACGTTTGTTCGCTCGTTTGCTTGTTTCGCTCGTGTTTTCGCTTCGTTCGGTTGTTCGCTCTTGCATGTCTCAGCACATATGTTTCGCTCGTTTGTTTCACTTCTTGCCGATGCGCCGTCTAGGCGCGGCATCCTGCGCGCGTGCGTGCGGTATGATAGTGTTCTTAGACCTCACAGTGCCGTCTTCCTGACGTCCTCTTTCTGGGATACCGTGTCTAACCCGTTTTGGTTGAGCCAAAAATGAAACATGGAAAATTGTTGGAAAACGCCCCCATTGCTCTCAGGGTCCATTTGGATCCGATCGATCGGATTCGATATCGGTTCCGGCCTACCCCATTAGGGACGATTTCGATTTCGCAGCGATCCGATGTGGCCGGATGTTCGCATGGTGTTGCTAGGCATCCTGGTGCAGCCGATGCGACCCGATTCGACGCACGTTCCGATCCGATCCGATGTATCGATTCGATGTTGCTCGCTCTTAGTTTCTAAGAACAGCTATGGTCGGGAACTTTCGGATAGCGTATCGCTCCGCCGGTTCTACCCCACCACGCCTCGGCGCGACACGCTCTCCGCTTCGTGGCCCCCAGGCGTCAACGTCCAGAGCCTTCCCGAGCCTCCCGTCCAGCAGAGCGAAGCGACACGCTACTCGCGAGACATAGGTGTCGCTTGGGCCGCTTTGGCGACATGCTATGCAAAAGTGCCCGACCGTAAGGTCGCGGACGCCGTCGTTCTCCGCTCGACGCACGTTCTGATCTGATCTGATTCGACGCACGTTCCGATCCGATCCGATCCGATGTATCGACTCGATGCTGACCGCCGGTGCGTCGGCGATGCGGCGCGATCCTCCGACACCGTGCGCCCGGATCCTGTTCGGACTCTATCCGATGTGCCGACGCACTCACTCGACGCTCCGATCCGATCCGAATTATCGATTCCATGCAGCCCGCTCCTGGCTTTTGAGAACAGCTGAGGTCGCGGACGCCGTCGCCTTTCGCTCCTAAGAATGAGAGTGAGGATAAATGATAATTATGATGAGGAGGATGATGATGAGGACGAGGATGATGATGAGGATGAGGATGAGGATGAAGTGGGGATGCGGGTGATGATGATGATGATGATGATGATGATGATGATGATGATGATGATGATGATGATGATGATGATGATGATGATGATGATGATGATGGGGATGCAGTATTGCGACGTTCGTGCACTCAGAGCCTCCTAATGGACCTCACACTGGGCACCACCAGGGACCAGTTCGCTGGCCTCCTCCCTCCTTTCGACGACCTCGTACGACGAGACGGACAGCGACGACGAAATCAACCGCCCGTTTGTATGTCAAATTCCCTCTTGTGGGCTGCGGTTTGGGACTCTCGAACAGTTGGTTACACATCAGTCGAAATATCGGGGGGACGGGCACGGTATGCCATCACTACTCACAACATTACAGGTCGACAACACATGTATCGTATGCCAGACTGTTTTCCCAAATCCAGACCATGCTACACGACATCTGCGACGTTCATGGAATGCTGGTAGGTGTATAGCGCAGCTCACACACCATGTATATCCATGGGACCAGGCTACATGTGCACTACAGTGTCCCCTTCGTGAATATGAGTTCGATCCCGCCTGCCAACACGAATTGCGGGATTATTCTAAGTATCGAGCCCATATTCTCTCGCATCTTCCGCCGTCGCCATCGGGACCGATGCTCAAGCCGACTATCAGGACCGAGGCCCGCCCGACGAAGTCGGGCCCAGCACAGCTTCGAGCAGCCGCCTGGCTCAGACCTGCGCCTCGGCCACCTCGCGTGATCGACGACACCCAAGCAGCCAGAGCAGCCCTCCGCCGAGCAGCGGACCTCATTCTGGGCACGTGCGAAGCTCCTCGACATCGACCACGCGTCGCTCGACCACCACGTCGGACAGCAGCGCCCCCGACAGCGATTCTAACAGCGGCTCCATCCTCCACCGCAGCGTCGACGCCCACACTGCCAGTGTTACGACGTGAGCACGGTGACGGCAGCAGCGGCGCTACCAGGGGAGGATTCCACCGCCAAGGCCGCGCAGCCAGCAGCCGAGCCGAAGCGCGCGAGCTGGCGCCTCCCCCTGGGCTCCTCCAGGGGCTCCAAGGCATCTGGCGCCGCCTCCAGGAACGACGAGGGAGCCCCCCCCCGCGGCCAAGCCCCGCCTCCAGAAGCCGCCGATGAAGCCAGGTCAGCCACCGAGAGCGCCAGTCGACGCGGCGACCGAGGTCGACGAGGACGAGGAGGCAGCCAAGGGCGACATGCGCAGGAAGCGCAGGGGCGGCCGCAGGGCGAGGAGGGGGGCCCACAGCGACAAGGTCTGGAGCAGCAAGGACAAGAACCTGATGGCCTTGCTACGCACCACGCTCAAGCTGCTGTTCCAGACCACGCACAGGACGCGCCTCAACAGCAGCACCAACATCGACACGTACACGATGACGACGAAGCACCCACTCGTGGACGGGATCTCCGCCGAGCTGGAGGGCTACAAGAACATGCTCGACAAGCTCCGCAGCGGAGACGCGGAGGACAAGCAGAAGCTCAAGGAGATATGGCCCCCAGCTCCAGCATTGGTGCTCGCCGCGCTGGAGAGCCTCCTGATGCGCGACGTGGGCGGAGCACTCAAGCAGGATACCAGCGCCTACCTGGAGCAGGCCCAGCCGTCCGACGAGATGGCCGAAGCCGAAGTCACGAAGTACGAACTGCAGCAGCAGATCAGCTTCATACGGCTCGAGCGATGCTTCGACGCGGACAAGACCAAGCTGATCGCGGGGGCCCTTGAGTGGCCAGGCCGCAAGCTAATCATGAAGGCGCTGGCCGCCGAGGGCGCGGCGCAGCACCACCGTGGGGTGGCGCCAGCGGGATAGCTCGAGGAAGAGGTGGCGCACCGGGTGGAGACACTCGAGCAATAGTTTTTGTTAGGGGACCCCCGCTCCCTGCCAGCCGCCACGGTGTACAGGTGCAACGCCAGCGCCCGCCCTCAGAAGATTCTGAGCAGGAGCCTGCCACAGGGCGCGCGCCGCCAGTCTTAGATGACTCAGAGCAGGGGCGTGCCGACGGGCGCGCGCCGCCAGCCTCGGCGGCGCATGTCGTCGCATCCGGGCCAGACCCCCCAGCAGCTGCCGACTCGGGGTCGGCAGGACGTTCGCAGCCAGTCTCAGAAGATCCAGAGCTGGAGCATGCCGCAGGGCGTGCGCC